>JAANBC010000699.1:0-12580 GCA_014621405.1 Stylonectria norvegica | reverse complement strand
GCCGGCGACCGTTGTGGACGCAGGCACGCCGGAAGCGGCAGCGGTCGAGGCAGCGGCGGTGCTGAAGGTCGTCTTGGCGATCGTCTTGGTCTCCTTGGTGGACTCGGCAGATGTCTCCTTGGCAGAGGTGGTGGTGTCCTTGGTAGCCGAAGTGGTGGTCTCCTTAGCAGCCGAAGTGGTGGTCTTAGCAGCCTCGCTGGAAGTAGTAGCGGCCTTGGTGCTGGTGGTCTTCTGAGCGGTGGAGGAGGCCTTGGAGGTGGTCTTGTCGTCGGAGCCGTCGCCGTTCTTCACGTCGATGCTCTCCCAGCTGCCGGAGTTGTCGCTGTACGTGTACTGCTCGGCCTTGGAGGCGCCGTCAGGGGAGTCCTTGCCAGCGTAGTCGACAATGGTGATGCTCTTGTAGTAGGCGTTGAAGGGAGCATCGTCGAAATCCGTGTAGCCACCGGCCCAAGTGACGGTGCCCTCAGGGGTGTCCTTTCCACCGGCGACCCAGGTGCCGAGCTTGATCTGCATGGGAGTCTGGGGGAAGCCCTCGGTGGCATCGGCAGCGTTGAGAGTTCGGACGGGGTGGTCATCGATGAGCCAGACAACGGCAGTGGAAGTCCACTCGACCGAGTACTTGTGGTACGAGGTCAGAGGGCTGCTGACGGGGTGGTAGGCACCACGATCATAGGTCGCAGTGTTACCCTTGCTGAAGTAGTTGGACTGCGCCTGAGCATTGTCACCGCCAACCCACTCCCAATCGATCTGTAACTTTTGTTAGTGGCAGCTTCAAGTATTAATATAGCAGCATGCGTACCTCATCGAGATCGTCCGACTGAAGGACGGCACTGGTAACAATGCCCTTTCCGTTGGCGGCCTGGACCTCAACATCGATACGGCCGAAGAAGATGTACTTGTTGGTAGCGATGGTGGGAGCGTTGCTCTCCTTCTCAATCGCGAATACGGCACCCTTGCCGTTAGTGGCGAGGTCGGTGCCGTCAAGCTGGTAGAAGGAGTCGCAAACTCCCTGAGTGAAGTCACAGGTGACCTTGCTGCCAAAGGCGGGATCAGCGGGGCAGGCTACATATATCGTGTCAGTGCTTGGTCCCATTGTACATGTCGAATATCAAGACGGGGCACATACTCTTCTTCAGCGGGTTACACTTAGTGAAGGTCTGGCCGGAGACGAGAGTAGAGGCCGCAAGGGCCAGGGCGGCGGTGCCAAAGGTCTTGGGAAACATCGTTGCCGGTATAGGTGAGTTGAAATGAAGTCGTCTTCTAGGATTTTGAGTCCAAGGTGGAGAGATCGGTCCTTGTAAGCGACTGAGACGAGGAACTATTAAGACGAAGATTGGCAAAAGGTAAGAGCGAGCTTGTCGAATATGTAAGACAGCTGCGAACGAAGCAAAGCGAAGGTATTGAGATATGTTAACAGCGAAAGACAGGAATAGAGGCAATAAGAGAGGGTTGCCTAGGGATAGAGGAAGCAAAGTACTGTAGGTATTATACGGACGAACGAACGGAGGGATGGAGGAGAGGAGGGAAGCCAGGGTTGTGGCAGAGACAGGAGGGCGTCGTGTTTTATTATGGCACCCCAGGGCAACCGGGGGGGGGAGGAGACACTCGGTGGAGGGCGCCTCGTGTAGAGCTCCTCCTCTAACCTCTAACCTCTAACCTCTAAACAATACCCATAATGCCTACTATCTTAGCTGCTCATCTCGACCCACGACCCACGACCCATGAGTGTGAGCCCCTGTTTCCCCGTCCGGACAAGGGACTTGAGGGCTCCGAAGCAGAGCCCCAGCAGGGAGCCCAGGAACTAAGAGACCGGGGGGGGGAGAGCTGCCAGACAGAAGACCCCTGGCGGAGACTCTTGGCGTCAGATTGAGGATGCCGGAGCTGGGATGCCGAGGCCAACTAGGGGGTGGTCACTGAGACATTCTACAGCCCATCTGGGTGTCAGTCGCTGCAGAGGCTCCGGATTCGCAGCCGGCGTTTTGATGGCGGCATGCGACGCGATGACATGTACATGTAGTGGACTAAGAAGTACGTACTGTACATTAGGTTTGTATCATAAGCTGTCACTGTTTGACGCCGTTGTGCCGGTTTCTTTTCTTACTTTTTCACCTTATACAAATACAACGGGTAATGATGAAGCAAGTAATTGGCATTGGGTACTTACTCTATCATAGTGCGTACATAAGCGCATGGTGAGAATGATGATGAGGATGCTGACGCCGTGGAATGAGTTGGATCCAATGTCTCTCTGGCTCGCTCCATCGCTGTTCATCGTTCATCCCGCCCAACCAAAGTACTGTACTTGTTGATCCTGCGACCCAATAACAGCGCCTATTTCTGCAATCCTTCCATCCCGTCAGCTACCTACGAACGGGAGGGACCCTGGCTTCATCACCCATCACCGCCCACGAAGCCCCCAGCCTCTCCATGGAACTCCCACCTCTCGCTCTCTGAACCATCGTATCGGCGTCAAATCATGACGAAGCTCCATGCTACGTACTGCCTCTTGGCCGCATCGAGTCGTCGGTGGTGTAACCCATCCGGGCACCTACCCACCGCAGATGGACCCCTAGGGCATGCCAGCCGCCCCCAAAGCAGCTCGTGGATCAGCAACGGGATACCCGCAGTGCCTGATGATCAGACCGTCGAGTGGAGGGAGCTCGCCTTGTATGATTACGAGCGCCCTAGAGACAGGCTCTTAACGAAGGCCCTAGTAGAGACCCTAGGCCCTCTGGCTGACGGGATCACGAAGCAAGTCCCTGCGGAAGGTTAAAGCAGCCCTAGGGGTTTCATACACCCGGAGAAGATAGGGGTGCTTGTATACCACCAACTGGGCGTCTCACGATGTCGACTTTTTACTCGCTGGGACTGGATCCAACGAGTCGAGAGAGCGTACGGATAACAGACGGAGAGTTTCGGTTTCAAACCGCCGCCCTGTCGCTGTGCTGCTGTCCATACAAATCCATGTCCATCGCGAACTAGCCGTGCCAGACCCCTGTGCTTTCGACGCCGCGCCCCGCTAGATAGGGCAAGTGGTATTATTCCCATGTTCACGACATGTACAGTACGAAGTACCAAGCCTTCGTCGCGATGATTCAATGGAAGCCCTTCCATCCCAAGCGCCCGTTCATGCACCGCACGGTCTGCACCGAGTATTCGTACATCTACAGTACAAGTAGAGCAATTAGTGGATGCATTACAATCGCTAGTGCTGAAACTGCAAAGCACACTCTCCAAGCCACCCCAGCTTTGGCAGAGTCAGCCGTGTCGAGAATGTAATAGCCGCCCTCTCGCTGAAACGACGGAACCCCCAATCTGGGACTTTGGGACACCAGCAGATATTAAATGTATCTCTGTACCTTCCACTTCTAGACAACCTCGTCGTGGTACGGAAATTCCCATGTACGGCCTCTCTTTGATCTTTTGTTTCCTGATGTTGGAGCCCCTTTGTAATTACTTCGTATTTTAGACTTGAAGATTGGTCGCCTCCTCGCCCAGCCGTCCTAAAGGGAGAACACGAGATGATAGCCCGTTAAGCCGCTTGGCGGGTGGAATCGAGTTACGAACGAATGCGCGCGGACACCGGTCACAGCCTCACAGCCTAGTAGCCGTGGAACTAACAAGACGTGCCCAACAAGACATCCAATGCAAGACATCCATCGAAGTACAATGCCCCCTCCCCACCTCTTGTCGTAATTATCGGCTCTGGGCTGAATGCCCTTTTCCGTAATGAGGTTGTGAGGCTACGGTGATTATGCTGCAAGTGCAAGAATGCCTTTCCAATATTTCCAATTTCCAACACAGGCGCAGGAAGCTAGCACTTCTCACGCAGGAGCTCACCCCCCTCAACAACATAACATGGGCATCGCACGCATGGATTCACGCATGTTCCTGTCCGTCTGCTGCATAGATGATAAGATGAGGTGCCTGTCAAACCGCCCAGAAACCAAAACCCCCTGGTGCGGGGACTACCGGATCCGACCAAACCACCAATCTACGAAATACGTACTTGTATGTACAGTACATGTCCCAATCCCCCCAATCTCAAACCTTGCGCCGTCCGAGCGTCCCTGGGCATCTTACTTCTTCTTCACTCGCTTTGCTCTGCCTACAGGATATCTTCCAGGGGTCATCCCCATCGTCATGGCGCGTCGCTTCCCTAGCTGGCAGCCCCGGTTGCTCCATGGCGGAACCACGAGCTTCCCCAGCAAGAGAGCCGGAGGGCTGAGCGAGATGGCATTGCCCATTCATTGCACTTGGCAAAACACCACGCCAGTCAGGCTTTCCGCGCGGCATCACGAGACGGGGCCTCGTTCGCCTTCATCGCCCGGCCCAGGCCGTCTGACTCGGCCGCTAGCTCTGCGCCGGGCTCTTCAGCTTCTAATTTCATTCCGCCCCGTGGGCCAACAGCTCGAGCTTAGCCTTTGTTGGTATCGTCGAGAAAGCAGGAAGCCCGAGTTGGTGATCCAACGGCCTTATCGTGGGTAATCTCATTTCTCCCTGTCAGATTATTAACTGTTTGTTTCACTCTCGCGCTCTGTTGTGCCGTTCCTACAACATGACACGCCCTACGCCTAGTTGGCTGTCGGTGATGGACCTGACCTGGGTTCCCCGTGACGCGTGAGACAATCCCTGCCAAAACACCTTCAATTGCGGTAGCAATGATCTGGAATGTCGCTTTGTTTTCGCCTGCCCTTGGCTTCACACGGCCTCGGCGGCCACGGGTGCCGAAGATGAAAACAACAAGCACCTGCCCCATCAGAACCATGTCGAATCTCACCACTTTGCATCAAGGTCTTAATCAATCGCTCATATCCAGCATCCATCATGACTGTTATTGTCAATCAATTTGTGTTGCTGCTCCTGCCCTAAGAGGATTCAACAACCCTGAAGCAATAAACGACCCTGGGTTTCAGACCCAAAGGATCGTCGAACCACCTCGGGCCTTTTCTGCTGCGAGTAATTATGCTACGCAGTGATAATACCATTGTCCATCGGACACAAGACCTCTAGCTGCAAATGGTGGTGTTGCCGCCCGATTCCCTTTAGTTCGTCTTGAACAGATTGCGACGTTGACCGACAACGCCTATCCTCCTTCCTTCGTCAAGTGATCGCCTACTACAGTGGGAGTATAAACACGAGGTGATGGACTCGATTTGTTTCGTCTTTTCGCCTCGCAAAACGATCAGCGGGATTGATCCACCAGACTGGAATCCGGTGCCATATGACATCAAAAGTTTGATGTTGCTCACACCTCCACTGTTACTCCTGTTGATCGGCTGCTGCCACGCTCAGGAACGCAACCGGTCTCACTAGGCCGCCGTTGTTGGTGGCGCTGGGTGCGGCTTGCGGCGCGTTCGTCCACCCGCCCTTTGTGCTGCTGCGAACGGCTCTGCCGACGAGTGGTGGAATGGTGGTCGTATAGGCCACGCGGAAGGTCTTCGCCACGCGTCTGTACGGTCTATTTTGGTGGTTTCACGACACACACAGCCCAGATCTCGCATGTGTCCATGACGCTGCCAGGTTTGCTCAGGTAATCAATCCCAAATCAAAATCGCATGTTTCCCAATACGCCTCCTTCCCTTGTTGGCCGCGCAGGGCTGTCGCCAATCGACATCGGCTCTAGGGTTGAGAGCCGTGGTGTCTGGGATGAAGCATCAGCGGGGTCTGTCCTTGACGAAAGGTCCAAGCAGTTCCCGAGCGATGATCTGACAATGCTCAAACTTCAACATGGCCGACGGCCCCCATATACCCAAGCGACCGAGGTAAGAGCCGGCCCCCCTGGACTGGAAGCATGGGTCTTTATACTATCACAAAGTGCGAGGTATCGGATTCCTCACAACCGGGGCTTACGGTCTTACATAGTCTCTTAGAGTGCTACGTAGCATTCATTTCCCTTGGTAACAAAATGATGAAGCGAACGAATTGCTGTAATGCATGAAACCATATTGTACGTGAAACCAACAAGCTGTGATGAAGAAATTGCGGTCACCTCTTACCGAATCTTGTAAACCCTGGAATAATCGGGCAATCAAACGCTGCAGAAAGCCCCAAAACGCCTCCCAAATCCTCCTTGCGTCGCAATTCCCGATGCTGCGGATCTTGCATGTCGGCGAACGGAGCACCGCCGGGGACCAAAGCCGGAAACTCGCCCGGAGTCCGGTCGCATCCGCTTGTTGGAGATTGGAGCTGGTACCCCGCATTCATGCGGTGACGTGTGCGGGGTACAAACTCGGGGCGAGGTGGTGTCGGTGATGCATCGTCGGCTTGTGGATGTTTCTGTATAAAAGAAGATGCTAATGGTTCTGATTTGAGATGAAGCTCTATGGTTTGATTTGAATTTCGAAGAGTCCGTTGCTACACCGTCAGTTGCACGAGGTATGTGTGATACGCAGAGTGTCTCAAGATACGCCCCGGAAAAGATCGGTGGAGAGGATCTCTCAAACGGTGCACCTCGAGTAAAGAAATGTGATTTACGTGCTACCACCAAGCCTTTGCTATCCACATCTACGTACACCGAGCAGGGCAATGGCGCTGGTTTTCAAAGATTTTCAACCTTTGGTTTTGACGTCCCCCCCAAACACACCGTGGTTCTTTTCCCTGAGCATCAGCGATCGCTGTGGGGAATTATTCAACCAGGTAAGCAGGCAGGCAACAGGCAGCCCAGCCTACATGTAACCCCAGCATCCACAACCGCCACCCAAGGTAGGTAGCTTTATTACTTCCTAGGCAGTCTAGGTAGCCGCTGCGTCGGAGCGAGGCAGTCTTCTTCTTAAGTACTGACATGTCTAGCTCAAGATATCTCATTATAAGAGACCCTTACTTGCTGACGGCGGCAGCCATGCTAATGGACCCATCAGCTTACATCTTCGGCAACGCCTTATGACTGCATCGGCCAGGCGGCAGCGACCGAAACCCAAAGCATCAGGCAAACTTGCATTTCCAAGCACATCGATTCGCCGTAAGGCTGAACAAACTGCTGCGAGGATATCCCCATCTTGATTTAGCGTTATTCACCACTGTCAGAGTCGGAAAAGCTCTAAACAATCCGACGCTAGGCAGAGGATCTAGGAGGCTAATTCAACCTCAACCAGTTTATCTCCTCCACTCAGCTGTCTTCACTCGCTGTCTCTACGAGCTGTCTGCCCTGCCTTATTGCAGCCTGCTCGGCTGTTTGCCCATGGTGTCTTGCAGGACCAATCCGTGACGGCAGTGGGTGCCCGTCAATATCGTCACCATTCAAAGAAGTCGTCGTTCGCCCTCCATGGCACCCCGACTCTTACTCTTTCGCTCAGCGCCCAAACATATATATAATCGCCCTCCCCCGCCATCATTGCTCTCTTCTCTCCCAATCCTCTCCAGTTCCCAACTTCAGTCTCGCCATTTCCTAACCACCGTCGCCATGGCCCCCCACAACGACGTCGACGCCTTCCACGACGTCCTCCGCTCTAGCAAACGCATCCTCGCCCTTTGTGGGGCCGGTCTCTCCGCCTCCTCCGGCCTACCCACCTTCCGCGGCGCCGGCGGCCTTTGGCGGAACCACGACGCCACGACGCTCGGCACCCTCAGGGCCTTCAACGAAGACCCCGGCCTGGTCTGGCTGTTCTACACCTACCGGCGTCACATGGCCCTCACGGCGGCGCCGAACCCGGCGCACTATGCGCTCGCTGCGCTGGCCCGAGAAAATAAGGACTTTCTATGCCTGTCGCAAAACGTTGACAGTAAGTTTCCCTGCCTCTCTTGTAAATGAACTTTGAATTTTTGACACGCCCAGATCTTTCACAGCGCGCAGAGCACCCAGAGGATCAGCTACGTTCCGTCCACGGGTCCCTCTTCGATATCAAGTGTTCCAACGAGGACTGCGACTGGATCCAGCACGGCAACTACGACGACCCCTTCTGCCCCGCTCTCGCCGAAGCCTCGCAGGACGTGCCGGTAGACCAGACTCTACCGCTGCTGGACCCTAACCATGCCCTCGAGCGAATTCCCGAGAGCGAGTTTCCAAAGTGTCCGGAGTGCCACGAGGGCCTGCAGCGGCCGGGCGTCGTGTGGTTCGGGGAAGCTCTAGACGAGGAATTGCTCAACGGCGTGGATCAGTGGATAGCGCAAGGGAAAATAGTGAGGCCCTCACCACCCTTAAAACGTCCAATCCAACAGAGCTGACGCAAATTGTGTAGGATTTGATGCTGGTGGTTGGCACTTCGGCTTCGGTGTACCCCGCGGCAGGGTACATCTTCGAGGCGAAGAAGATGGGCGCGAGAATCGTGACGGTGAATCCTGAAGCCGAGGACGAGGTGGAGATGTATAAGGTGAAGCCGGGAGATTTCGCTTTTGGTCAGGACGCGGCAGAGTATCTGCCCTTGTTGCTGGAGCCGGTGATTGGGAAGCTTGGCGCGGATGGGAAGACTTACAAGAAATAGAATTAAGTGTCCTCGACATTTTAAGAGTACTAGGTCAAAAGCAGGTTGGATATTGCATAGTCTACTAAAGTTGAATACCTTGTCGGTGTAAGAAGTTCTTAATAACGTGTGTGTACTTCGTCAAATTGCTACCTTGCTATTCAGCCAAATGGTGCAAATCAGCCCGAGGTGAAGACGCCGGAGCACGCCGGATTAAGTGGATCACAACGGCCCCACCTCCGGATTTCTGACGCTGACGTAGCCGTAACAAATTTACCTCCAAGCACCATCACCTCTCCCTCCTCCTCCACCCTCAACCCACAACCCGCACCATCTCCAACCACCGCCCACGGGCCCCCTTCCCACGATGCAGGGCTTCAACATGGGCCGCTACGTCCCCCCGGACCAGGAGGGGACATCGAGCGGCAACCAGCTGCACGGCAAGCACGCGCTCGGCGGGCGGGCCTCCAAGCTCGCCTCCCACGGCATCCTCACGGTGCGCTTCGAGATGCCCTTCGCCATCTGGTGCGCGTCGTGTCCGCAGCCCACCGTCATCGGCCAGGGCGTGCGCTTCAACGCCCAGAAGCAGCGCGTCGGCGCATACCACTCCACGCCCATCTGGAGCTTCCGCATGCGCCACGCCGCCTGCGGAGGCGCCATCGAGATGCGCACCGATCCGCAGCACACGGCCTACGTCGTCGTCGCCGGCGCGGCTAAGCGCGATACCGGGCCTGATGTCAACGCGGGCGACAAGGCCATCCTCTCCGATGCCGAGCGCGACGCCCTCCGCAAGAACGCCTTTGCGAGCCTCGAGAAGACCATCGACGACCGCGAACAGCTGAAGCAGGCCACGGAGCGCATCGACGACCTTGAGGCCGTCGCCGCGCAACACTGGGATGATCCCTACACGCAGAACCAGCGGCTGCGGAGGGCTTTTCGCGCGGGGCGCAAGGAGCGCGAGCGGGATGCTGCGGCGGGGGAGGCCTTGAAGGAGAAGCTGAGTCTGGGCATCGACCTTGTGCCTGCGACCGAGGACGACGCGCGACACGCTGCGCTGGTGGACTTTGGACCCGCGGACGACGCTAGGGATAGGGCATTGTCGAAGCCGCTGTTTGGAAACACGGCGGGCCCGCGGGCTGGGAGCGAGGTTGAAAGGAGGAGGGCGACGCTGGTGTCGGAGGTGATGGGGAATAGCCGTGCTGCGAAGGACCCTTTCTTGAAGGCAAGTCGTGGGACGGAAGGGAGGGCTTCGCCGAGGCTGCCGGGCGTGAAGAGGAAACGAACTGTAGAGGATGAGAGGCATGCTGCGCGGCCGAAAGTGTCGGTGCAGGAGCCGTCGGCTGGGTTGGTGAATTATGAATCGGATTAATGAGTTGTCATTCGCTTAGAGATGATTATGGGATTTCACGATTGGGCTTTAGAATATCAGGTAGATACCCCGCAAAGGCAAGGCGTTATGCATTGTAATGATTCAACGATTTAAACTCGAAAGCTGTCCTATTCCCACAGCTACGTGCTCGGGCGGCGCCGCTATCGCACTTTAATCCAAAGCTGGTCCAGCAGTGACTGCCACTTGGAAGTCCCTCTAGACCAAGCCTCCTGTTCGAAAATTATACCAACCTACCTAAACCAGAGGAAACTCGACTCGGCCCGTGCTCGTTGGAGAGTCCTGTCTGGCTAATGCAACTCCAGGTAATTATGGCGCCCTGCCCGCACCGCGCTCCCCGTGACGCCGTATGACAAAATGGAATGAAAAGCCCCGTACGATTTGTAAAAATGCAGTGAGCCTTCTATACGTCGTCCATTGGACCGGCAGGCTCTTCGTCGTCGCCGTCACTAAAGCTTGCGACGGAGGACATGTCGTCCTCATCCTCGCTCTCCGCACCGGCCTCGTCGGCGGCCTCCTTGCTGGCGTATTTTTGCACGTATTCTGCGCTAGGAGTAAGTATATGCCGAAGTTAAGAGTCTACAAGGTTTGCTGTTTGCGCACCTTTGACCTTCACATCGTAGCTCTTAGGTTCCCGTATCAACAAGGCCGCTGCTTCCCCATTCAAGGGGTCTGTGGGGTTTGGGTATCGGAGGAGTTGAGGTAGGAAGGACTCGAAGATATTGATCATGTCGAACATTGGAGACCACGCCTGGTTGATGACGTCGAGGCAGACGGACCCGGACCTGATTCCCTTTCCTGTCAGCGTGTGCCATGCAGTGCCCCGGTTTGTGCCTCCAACATGACTCACAGCTCATCGATGTTTGGGTGGAAGATTCTATTCACGAACCCAATGCTGGGGGACTTGTATGGGTAGGAATCTGGCAGCTCGACGTGGATCTTCCACAAGCCACCCTCGAACGGAGCTAACAGCTGTCAGCTGGGCGAACTCGGTGAGGTGGAGCGTGTAAAGATGGCTCACTCTCGGCTGGCCCCTTAAAGCGGACATAGAACTCTTGCCTAGCGACTCGGTAAGAACGGGGATCGAGAACGAGGACGAGCACACGGAGGTCGAGTGCGTTGGCGCTTACACTGTGGTGGGTTAGTCCTGCTGCTGCCACTGTCTTTTGATTTTTAGAGAACCTACTGTTGTCATTGACAAGGGTGACTTCGTAGTCACTCATGAGCCTGCGTTTATTAGCTTTCTAGGCTCTGGGTTGCCTCGGAGCATGGTCTAATCGTACATCCTGCAACAGTGTTAGCGTTTCGGTGGGTGCACGAGCAGACACAAGCCGTACTTCATCACCTAGCAGCAGACACAGTCAGTACGCAGCAGCACCAGGAAGCATCGCCGCCCAACGGGTCTCGGACTTACATCAGTCTCGATCCTGCGGCGCGGACTACTCATCGTGGCGGTTGATCTCGGTTTCGAGCGAGGAGTTGGGAGACTGCGGGACCGGGATGGTGGGGGGATGAGCGGGCGAGCTATCGATTGGACGTTGGGCGGTAGATGGCGAGATGTAGATTCGGCAGCGGACGCGTGCGAGGAGGTGAGTATGCTGGCGGAGTTTATTGCTCGTTGTTGTGTTGGTTTGGAGACGACGGAGAGGGAGAGGGAGCGGAGGAAAGTGGAAGTGGTCGGCTTCTCGGTCCCCTCCCAAACGAGGTCACGAGGGTATGATGATGTGGACGGCCGTGATAAGCTGCGTGGCTGGTCGCGGCGCCCAGGGTTTAGCGGGGTCCTGTTTGGTTATCGATAAGCTTGACTGTGGACATTCAGTCATCGACATGTTTGTACATAGTAGAGTCATTAGAAATATCACGTCTGGGTAATCAGAGCAGAATCTTGTCCTTCTCTGGGCCCATCTCTTCGGTCTCAACTGAAAAGCCGTGATTCAGATAAAGATCATGTCAGGAGTCATGCGTCTAATTCAACGGACGAAGCAAAGCCGAATGTTCGAATCTACCATTTCAAGCATGAACTACTCCAGTTACTGTTTCAACTAAGGGAACCGTTAAAGCTTGTTCAATTCCTTGCCACTCAAAACCATTCACCAAGTACTAAGGTAGGTACCACTGAGCACCTAGAGTTGCACCCAATACTAGCAGTATTATTATAATTGAAGCCTCAAAGACCTGAGCAACGCCGACCAAGTCCGCCCTACGTCCGAACAGCCTCGGCTCTCCCGTCCCCACCTCCAAGCACGGGCAGCAACCCACGCCCTCCGGCGCCGACCCCACCAAAGCCCCCTCCCCAGAGCGGACCCAGGCCCCCTCCAAAAAAAAATGGATGCTAGAACACCACGGGTAAATTTGGTGTTGACAGCCGATGAGACTCAGTTCTACAACGTAGGAACCATCATGGCGAGGTGATTAAAAGCGCGCGCGACCCCCCCCGAATTGTCCGCCGCCTTCTCAATTGCATCTGGGACAGAAATTCGCCGGGAGAAGACGCAATTTCCTTTTAGAAAGCTCTTTTTTTCCGTGGTATTCTTAAACGAGTGCTTATAAATTGGCCGAGTACTAAGTATAACGAACCGTATTATCGTCACTTGGCTTTGGGTTTCGGGATACTTCACTTGCCGCCCGCTGATATTTCTACTTCTATCTCCACCTTCGCCTTCACCTCATCACTCCCGCCCCTCCTTACCAGTGGTTCACAGACATCTCATCCCTATACCCTACCTCCCATGTCTCTCCTTATCCCCATCCCCTCCGTCGCCCGGACATGTGCCTCGGCCCTCCTCGTCCGGGC
>JAANBC010000698.1:0-12586 GCA_014621405.1 Stylonectria norvegica | reverse complement strand
GGCGGCCGAGCTGGTCTCGTACCTCGGCGACTCATCCGCACGCGTCATCTACCTGCAGACGACCATCGACTTCACCGGCACCGAGGGCACCACCACGGCCACGGGCTGCGCACCCTGGGGCACCGCGTCCGCCTGCCAGCTCGCCATCAACCAGAACGGCTGGTGCGACAACTACCAAGCCAGCTCGCCCAAGGCGACGGTCAAGTACGACAACGCCGGCCAGCTCGGCATCACCGTCAAGTCCAACAAGAGCCTCATAGGCGTGGGCAGCAAGGGCGTCATCAAGGGCAAGGGCCTGCGGCTCGTCAGCGGCGTGAGCAACATCATCATCCAGAACATCCACATCACCGAGCTCAACCCCAAGTACGTCTGGGGCGGCGATGCCATCACCCTCGACAACGTCGACATGGTCTGGATCGATCACGTTACCACCTCGCTCATCGGCCGCCAGCACATCGTCCTGGGCAACAACCCGTGCAAGCGTGTCACCATCTCCAACTGCGAGATCGACGGTACCACGTCGTGGTCTGCGACCTGCGATGGATACCATTACTGGGCACTGTACTTTACTGGATCCAACGATGTAAGCCACTGCTCTAGCACGAGGATCCCTTGAAGCAAAACTGACACAACAATAGCTCGTCACCTTCAAGGACAACTACATCTACCACACGTCAGGCCGCTCCCCCAAGGTCGCCGGCAACACGCTCCTTCACGCCGTCAACAACTACTGGTACGACAACTCGGGCCACGCCTTCGAGATCGACGCCGGCGGCATGGTCCTAGCCGAAGGCAACATCTTCCAGAACGTTGTTGCGCCCATCGAGGCCGGCTGGGCAGGAAAGCTCTTCAGCAGCCCCAGCGTGAGCGCCAACGCCGTGTGCAAGACGCCGCTGGGCCACACGTGCGAGGTCAACGGCTTCGGCTCCTCGGGTACCCTTTCTGGGACGGATACCGACTTCATCACCAACTTCAGCGGCAAGAATGTGGCTTCGGCGAGCACTTATACCGTGGCCAAGGATGTCAAGAATACTGCTGGGTTCGGTAAGATCTAGGTGATTCAAAGTGGCGGGGATATTTTAGGAAAATGCTGGTCAATTAAGGCCGGTCTGGACCGGCGTTCGTTTTATACTTCTTTATAACTTAGTATTTATCTCTAGAGAATCATGCTTCTCGGTCGATTCCAGAAAAACACAAGCTAGGTCTGTGACAAACGGGTATGAAACTAAGTTTGTGAAGAGTGAAAAGACACCAAAACAACAGTTTGTTTGCGAACTGCGTATATTCAAGTCCACCGTGAAAAAAGCCATGTTTGAATGAGTAATGGAAACCATCTTAACGACCGAACCCCATGCTAAGACACTAGATACAGGACGAAGCCAATGCTGATTAGAACAAGAACACCGCCCTTTGATTCGAATATGAGTAACAATCAGCAGACTCGCCCCAGACGAGACGGACCTTCAATCAGCAAGAGTGTCGTTGTGAACAGTGATAAAACAATGCAATATTAAAAATGTAGCGCAACCTCTGTCAATCTTGAACCCCACATCTTGTATGGACTCACGCAAATCAAACCGGAAACTTCTGTCCACGCATCGAACGACCGACGGTCTTGTAGCTCTGATAGTTGCCGTCTGCTCCCATCACATCGAACCTGTTGAGGCCCATCACATCCGACGTGAAGCCACTGAAGTAGTACCCGATGACCACGACCAGGTACGTCAACATGAGGATGCTACCTTTGAAGTAGTTGCTCTTCCCTTCTCCATACACATAACTCAGCAGAAACACGCACAGGATGACCGTAACCATGTCCCATTGTGGGAAGAGCAGTGAGAACGTGTACATGGCTGGGTCGCCGCCGTCAGGGGTGCCGGGCCAGAAGGCCGAGTAAAAGACCAAGGCAGGGATCTGAAGAAGGCAGACCTGGAGGGCGTAGGCTGAACCGATTTCCATTGACAAGGCAATGTTTCCGTTCATCGCAAAAGAGATGGCATTCTAAGACCGGTTAGCTATGACTAGTTTTGACATGGCAAACATCCTTACCAAGAATTCCGTCGTGTTGGGAACCAAGGCGAACAAAGTAATTCCTAAGAACTTCTGATCGATCGAGAAGCTCTCCAACACGACATCTACCGTATCCACCAAGATCTCCGCAATGATTGCGTAGAGAAGTGTGGCGCCGAGCAAGATGACGGCACTCTTTGTTCGGCTCCAGTTTGGCGCGTCGTGGCCAGTGTTGGCGTTGGCTTCCGTTACGGCGGCATCAGCATCTGCTTCGGTGGCTAGAGTGGCCAAACGGTTAGGAGGTGCAGGTCGAGCGGTGGTGGCTGAGTGCGGGTGAGGGATAGCGGATATTCTGCGGGTGATACGATCTCGGGAAGCAATGGTAGCTGCCGTTGCAGCAATCTCAGCTACCTCTCGGACGAGAGTCTTGCTATCGGCGTCGCTGAGGCCAGGAACGTGAATGGCAGAGCGTATCGTGTCGCTACCACTGGACTTGGGAGGAACCACATGGGGAGTCGTCGGAACACCATTCGGAGGGGCCGTAGCCTGCGTTGTAGTTGAGCTCTGGCGAGTAATGGTGTCGTTTATTCCAACCTGTCTCAGCGATTGACCTAGAATACGCTTGTAAAGGTTGGAGTCCCGCACGTCGGTCCCAGTGCCATCGGCCATGGATTGATGAGCTGTGGACTGCCGTACGCTGGAGGAGTGCATATGATCTTCGTGTCGCTTCTCATCAACCTCGGCGTTCCAGATGACAGCTGCGTGGGTTCTCAGAGTGAACCACAAACCAATAAGATAAGAAAAGAACAGCATGGTAGCGGCCATATAGCAGTATGGTCGAACTGCCTCGAGGTAGAAGCGATCTCCAATGGCAGGGACCTGCGAGAAGTAGCAGCGACGGCAATCTCGGTTCTCGCTTGAATCTCCAGTCTCGTAGTCCTCGCAGTCCATGCAGTTCAGCTCATGTGTGCCGTAAATCTGGTAAAATAGAGTAGGGCCAAATGCGGCGACGACAGCAAAGAGCAGCATGGTCGAGGTGACGCCCGCAGACTTGGCGTTGAATCGTTGCGTCTTCCTCTTGATAGCACCGAAGCACATGGAAATGCCCGGAAGAAAAAGGATACCAGCGAATATACTACCTATGATGCTGCCTTCGACAAGCTGGCCCTTGCCCTGCTTCAGTGCAACACAGTAGAGGAAGACCTCGACAACAGTGGCAAAGAAGGCATTGATGGCAGCGCCCACGCCCATTGAAGACTGGGCCGAGATGGACGCAACAGCCTGTCCGATGAAATAGGCTAGGGGAATAATGGACAGCAGTGCCGCCGTGAAGAGAAAGGCTGGAGAAGTGAGGAAGATGTCCATGTGAAGGACGCTCTCCAGCACAAGCCAGTCGATGATGACGAAAACAACCACCACCATGAGGTTGATGAGAAAGATGTTGGTCCCGTCTACCGTGTACTTCCAGTATCTAGAGCCCACGGCTCGGTATGTGCAGAGTAAGATGGACGAATTGGGCGCGTCGTTGGCACGAGCGGAGATGATATCTGCCTCAAAGGACATGGCCAGAGGGTGTCGTCTCAGGTGACTGAAAAGGAGGATTGTAACTTTGCCCATGGGGATCCAGAAGACGAGGAACCAGCAGATGCCTGATACGAAAATCAGGCATGGTGAGATGAGGAAGTAGAAGAAGACGAAGAAGATGACCCGGCCAATGTTCCACTGGCCACGCCCAAACAACCGTCGCTTCAGTCGAGTTTGGTCCTCGCCTGAGTCGGCTGAGCCGGCTCTTCGACCACGCCCAAGTAGACTCTCAGTCTCACTTGGCTCCGAATCCATGCTTCTCCTCGAGCGTCCTATGATGGAACGGCTACGATCGGGCCCAAAGAAGAGGCGGCCGTACTCGAGGTCTCCGTTCTGCCACTGCTCATATTCGGAAATGCTCCTCCCTTCATCTTGATCTTCATGAAGGTAGGCCTCGTCTTTCTCCAGGCGCACGAATTTGCCAAAGGGATAGAAGAGATAGCCAGCCAAGCCCCAGAGAACCGTTCCGTACTCTCTCCCACTAGGAGCAGCAGCAAAGAGCAGGCAGATGATGGCACCAAAGGCTGCGAGCGAGGCCATCCACCAGCCAAATAGGATCGTCCAGAGCACGTTGAAGAGGAGCAGCCAGTTGCTCACTCTGCCACCGGGAGTCGAATGAATGTCTGCCTGTGCGAATTTCTGAATGGATCGGTCTTTCTTGTACAAGGCAGGCTTCCACACACGAATACCAAAGGGATGCGTTTGGTTGATGGCTTGTTGCCGATCTTTAAGCGTAAAGCTTTCGGCCTCGCTGACGTCGCCATCCGAATCGCAGTCGACGTGGTCTTCGAGCGGAAGCTCCTCGTGGTGTTCCTCCTCGGGCTCGGCATCACTAGTGTCCTCGTCCCGAGATTCGTCCTCGACCTCGTCGTCTTCGCTTTGGTGTGAGCGTACGCGCGACAGCTGCGTCGTCAACTGAGGCCTGCGGCGGGTTGAGTAGGATTGATGGCGGCCCGTCACATCAGCCTCGAACTCGCGGGCATCGTCGTCGGCGGAAAAGACGCCGCCCCGGATAGGCGTGGTAGAGGAAGCTCGGCGAGACATGGGAGGTTTTCGTAGGCGGGTGACTGATCGGACTCGTTCGGGGCCCTTGGGAGGTCGAGCAGACAGAGAGCCTCGGGCCTGCGATCGATCGTGGGAAGCCTCGCCAAGCTGCTGGCTGGAGCTTGCGGTGGTGGGACTGCTTATGGAGCCTGCAAAACATGTCCAGCGTTAGATTATGCGACAGACGTGCGTTTGGAGATGGGCATCGTACCGTATCCTCCTTCTGGCCTTCGGCGCACCGTGTCCGTGGACTGGAAACTCTCCGACAGGCCTTCGTCTTCGCGGCGTGTGGCAGACTCGGCTCTAGTGAGAGAACTACGGGTATCTGAGGGCGAAGGCGCACTAGACGAATCGCCCTGCTCGCGCCTTGAAGGGTCCATGGTCGGCGGCGGTTAGGATTTCGTTGGAGAATCGAAGTCGGCGGCCGTCAGTAGAGAGCAGGGAAGATAGTTTGAGACAGAGAAATCGACGGAGGCACCACGATGGTCCTTGTCCGTCGCGACGCAGCGGGATCAGATGGAGCAGGGAATGCCGAGCATGCCAACGTCAAGATGCGGTACTAGGGCGCGTGCAGGTTGAGACCTGGAGAAAGGGTTTCGTAGAGGTTACAGGCTCTGGAGATCGAGCCTGCGGTGGGTGATTGTGATTGCGATTGTGATTGTGCAGAGTTGCAGGCTGGGTTATTATGAGAAGGGTCGGTGCCCGAAAGGAACTTGGGTCGCGACCAGAAGCAGCAGCAGCACAAGCAGCTAACAACGGGAAGGCAATACTAGCAACACAACAGTGGATAGGAAAGGAAACAAGAAAATCGTCATGGAACACCGCGTCGTCGGCACTAAAGAGCAGGAAGCTTGTGCTTTTTCTCTATCGCATGGCGGCTTCTCCCGTCGATGATCTGATCGTGGAGGCGAGGCGAGGCAAGGTCACGGCAAACATTAAGGAATAAGACACAAGACGGGAGCCGCGGATTTCTCAAGGCACTCTGCACTGCACAGCACAACGAGTACGAAGTACAATGCGCAGATCCTCGAGATGCAAGCTGACGGCTGCTTGTGATCATGCCATTAGAGGAATAGCGTCCTGCCGCGTCTCGCGCGTGTTCCCTTAGGTTGTCGCTCGTCCAGTGGACCCTTCGTCAGTACTGAAGGGTCTCGCGCTAATAAGGCCAGAGACCACCGAGTAAGATATTCGTACATGTACGTTTCCCGTTGTTTAGGTACCTTACCTTACACAGTATTCTGTACGTCTGCTACAGATTGCCACGATCGCGAAATGCATTATCTAAACTAGACGAGTAAAAGTCCCACCCTGCTGTGAACTGTGAAACACACTATCCCTGTGTCATCAAATACCCAAATACAGGGCACTCAGTTGAGGGTCATTTCCTTGATCGTTGAAACTCCCTAGGTCCCAGAATCCAATGCCGAGTCTAACGACCAACAAGGCACTGTGGACCCCTGCTCCCGGAGCACGGCGCATTATTGTTCCTCATAATGCAACCGCATTGGTCTGTGCATTGGCCAGCGGCTTACGAGACAAGCTGTAGCCTTGTCGAGCTTCAACTTCGCGCCAGCCAACGCCAACGCCAACTCCAATTCCATCGTCAACTCTCATCAGCCTCCCGACCTCCGTCGTCATAATCGCAACTGCGCCCCCTCAATACCCATCATACACCAGTCCCGCGCGTGGGAGCTCCCGTCAAGATGGCGCTCGACGAATACTACCACAACAAGATCGAGGCCATGAAGCTCGAGATCCTGAAGGGTCAGGCCGCCCTCCGTCGTCTTGAAGCTCAGCGCAACGACTACAATACTCGAGTGCGGTTGCTGAGGGAAGAGCTGGGGCTACTACAACAGCCTGGGTCCTATGTTGGTGAGGTCGTCAAGGTCATGAGCACCAAGAAGATCCTTGTCAAGGTGCATCCGGAAGGCAAATACGGTTTGTCGCCCGCCTCTGCCCCAGCTGTATACATCTAACAGGTGCAGTGGTCGATGTCTCCGACAGCGTCGATATCGCGAAGCTCACCCCCGGAAAGCGAGTCACGTTGCTGTCCGATAGCTACAAGTTGGAGAAGATGCTGCCATCCTCGGTTGACCCCCTCGTCTCGCTCATGATGGTCGAGAAGGTGCCAGACAGCACTTACGACATGATTGGTGGTTTGGATCAGCAGATCAAGGAGATCAAGGAAGTTATCGAGCTCGGCTTGAAGCACCCAGAGCTTTTCGAGTCCCTCGGTATCGCACAACCCAAGGGTGTCCTGTTGTACGGGCCTCCCGGTACTGGAAAGACGCTGCTGGCAAGAGCTGTCGCCCACCACACCGCCTGCAAGTTCATCCGAGTGTCAGGCTCAGAATTGGTGCAGAAGTATATCGGTGAGGGTAGCCGAATGGTGCGAGAGCTGTTCGTCATGGCGCGAGAGCATGCGCCGTCCATCATCTTCATGGACGAAATCGACAGCATTGGTTCTTCACGAGTGGAGGGCTCTTCTGGCGGCGACTCCGAAGTCCAGCGAACCATGCTGGAGCTGCTGAACCAGCTGGATGGCTTCGAGCCGACCAAGAACATTAAGGTCATTATGGCAACAAATCGTCTCGATATTCTAGACCCCGCCCTCCTACGACCCGGCCGTATCGACCGAAAGATCGAGTTTCCCCCACCGAGCGTCGAAGCGCGAGCCGACATTCTCCGAATCCACAGCCGGAAGATGAATCTAACCCGTGGCATCAACCTGAACAAAATCGCAGAGAAGATGAACGGCTGCTCTGGTGCCGAGTTGAAGGGTGTGTGCACAGAATCCGGCATGTTTGCTCTTCGCGAACGGAGAGTCCACGTAACGCAGGAGGACTTTGAGCTCGCAACGGCCAAAATCCTCAACAAACATGACGATAAAGAGGTCTCGCTCGGTAAGCTGTGGAAGTAATTTGGGTGGCTGTCATGCTCGCGGTGCTGCTCCAAGAAGTTTAGAGTTCATAGAGGGCTGGGACAATAGTAGTGAGCGGGTGCGGAGTTGTAAGGATAGTAAATTGTACCAGTATTCGGACACACTGGGTTCCGGCCTACTCGACATGTGCCTTGTGCAAGGTTCTTCAGTGCTCGTTGCAGGCTGGCTGTGAAGCTTGCAAGATCCCATGCAAGATAATACTATCCTACGGCTGATATGTACATGATCCTATTGCCAACCTGTATTCGAGGTCAACAAACTGTGGACCTTACACATGCGCGGAGCTCTCTCTCCTCCTCACAACCCAAGCCCTCTCTCTGTAGTGTTCCTTCTCAAATCAACGTTTTCTCTTCTGTTCAGCACGGCCCTGGAATTAGAGGGCTTATCTCGATGCCCGTCGGAGAGTTTACCATGCCTATACCTAACATTGGTTCCGCAACCTTTACCCCATCCCGACACGCTACATCCACGTACGAGTACTTGCTTCTTGAAGTGACCGTGCCAAAAGATGACGGACCCCCGAACCGAAAACGCCCCAGCGTGGCACTTCGGCATTGCCGTTGCTCCTCCGCACAAAAACCGGCAGACGGCATGAGTCAAGAAACGTGTCTCCCCGCCGCTACTGACTTGGACTGCATTTTTTGGCTCCCGATGGCGGTTCCGCGTACAAGAACGGACAGGGAGCCGAACGGCCGCATGGTAGGATCGGGATAACAGGTATACTAGGTGATTAATGGTAAGGGGGGTTTGTTGTCCGTTCCAAAATCCGGAGGGGCGAGGGGAGGGCATCTTTCAGGTTGCTGTAACGGGTTACCGTGCACCAAGAAGCTATAGCCGTACATAGTGAACGGTGGTGTTTTTCATCATACATAGAGGTACCAGTTGGACCTGGGCGCATGAGATCTTGGCGGTGAGGGTGCATGATGCAAGATGCTGAGGGTGGGTGGGACTTTTCGAGGGAGATTTCACTCCGGGAGGTTGGAGATTGACAACAAACCCTGCATATTACAGTATGTAGACAAAAACATATATTTACTTGAACTATTAGCTAGCATGTGACAGAGTAGAGATGCTTCTCCACAAGTCTTGTCTATGCCCAGTCGAGGTTGCAAATCGCAAAGCCCAACAGAAGGGCTCGATGTTTGCGGAGAGTTTAATGTCCTAATCATTGGACGACGAGGTTCCCTGCCGCTCGGGATGAACCGAGCTGTAGAAACTGGATTCGGATGTTAATCAGAAGATCAGTGTCGATTCTAATGTTCGAACTTGCGGCTTAGAACTTTCATATCTATCAAATTTAGACCTTTTTGACAGTATTTGATTAGCCTATCGTGATTAAGTAGTCTATGTGAAAGAAGCAGATTTGGCAACCGGACAGCAGCGATATTCAAAAAGCAACTTATCCCCCGCTGGTGCCGTTGACTGCCCGGGGCAGATTGGCCCAGGGTTTCGAGGAGAGGTCGTACGATGCGATCTCTGCCTATCTGAGCATTTATTGAAGCATTAACAGACAGAAGTTGTTGGCTCACCGCCGTGAATCACGGAGATTCCGGTCCTCACCGAACCCCGTGGCCGGATTCGACGGGGCGCGCGGAGACGGTTCCGAAGCATTAGTCGGTTTAACCCCTACCTCTTCTCCGTTTTGCTGGGTTCTGGTGTCAGGGCGAGCAAGCCTTGGATCGCTCCCGCGGGCACGGCCTCGAACAGCCCTGGTAAACGTGGCTCCCCTAGCAGCCGAGCAGCACCATGGTCGCAGGCAAGTTACCCTTTGAGAGACTCGTTTGGAATTCCAGGTAAACCAAATGCAGCAAGAGACTAGAAGATGGGGCGGCTGACGCTAAGATTTAGCAACGAGTTCTCGACTTCTCAGCGGCTGGGTGTCAATGTGCTGTTGCAAAGGCGGTTCCAAAGGCGGAATTGTCAGCATCTAGAACAATCGATTCGTCGTCATCGATGAGATGGAATGGACACGGCGAAGGGCATCACTGGCAGAACTTCCTGACCACCACGTTTCCCCTCCAATGTCGTCTGGTGAGCCGCCCTCCATCTAGATTTTAGGGTCCTTCCTGCTGGCGTCGCTGAACTATTCGAGGGCGCCGCTGTCGCAATAATAGCTTAGTGGGGTACTATGTACGATGGAATGGATATGGTCCCGTCGTGGAGGTGAGGCTGCGAAACTGGCGGTAAGGAGATGGACACGTTGGCGGACTAGCAGACTGGAAGCTCCAGAATTGAGTGCAACCAACTGCAACCAGATTCGGTGAGTCCTAACGGACTGACGTTCGTACCTATCATGCGGCGCGAGGGAATATCAGGGTCTAGCCGTCTAATTAGCTTTGTTAGCAGCTGTCGAATGCCGCAATACTACTAGCTAACACGGAGGGCGACAATCAGGCAGGGCGGGGACGATGTTGTCGTGAAAAGCAACCCGTTTAGAACTCCTTGATCAGCCGCACGTACTATGCATGAGTGGCGTGGCGGCATGGAATGCTTCAGAGCCGCCAAACGGCACATGGCTGCTTAGCAATGAAGATTGCAGCTTGCATTTAGAACTTGATGTCGAAACGGGAAACGGGGAACGGGGGGGATGTCACGAGCCGTCCAGCCAAGACGGCGATTTCCCCACCAGAACCGCCCTGACAGGACCCTGATTGCAGGCATTTCCGCTCCGACGCGCTGGCTTGAGGGACTTTTATCCCGCGATGCGCTATGTTGACGGCTGCGATCGAGGTCGACAATCTCATGCATTTTGGCGTGTTGAGGCGCGGTTTGCCTGCCGGCATCACAGCCACGGCCACAGGCGGCACTGGCCCGGCCCCGTGATGCGGTGCGGTGCCGGCTCCAAGTGTGGCTGCCTTCCATGTTCCATGGCCGCTTCGGTTCTTCGTCTTCTCTCCAGGTCCCAGGTTCCAGGAACGGGGACCAGGGCCACCCAGGCTACAATCCGGCCGGCGGAGCTGGAGGCCCGGGTTGTGATTTGAAAGCTGGAGCGCCTGGCAGTCCGGACGACCCCCCACATCCAAACCCCCTGGATACCTGCCGCTGGGTGGAGAATGCCCGGCAACCCTTACGGTAGCCTAGACGGCGTTGGAGAATGCCAGCTGCTGGCGGCCGCTGGAACACGCGGGAGCATCGTAGTCGCCGGGCGGAGCTTGCAAGTTCTATATTGATTGAGGCAGTACAGAAGGCAGCGAAATGAAGTAAAACAAAGAAGGCGTCCGCGGGACTACGTCATGTTGCCGGCGTTGTGGCCCGTGGCTCGTGGCTCTGCGACTCCACCGATCCCGGGCGTCTTTGGCAACTCCGCCGACCGGCACAGGGCCAAGGGGGGGGGACCCATCACGCTGTACATAAGTATTTGTACCCCGAGTTCTAGACCAGACCGAGACTCAACGATAACCCGGGTAAGGGGCATGCGGACATATCTAATATGTCCGATATGCAAGTTCCTCGCCGTTCTAGACCCTTGATTTCCTTCGCTTAGGAGGCAACGGCTGGGATCGAGGCTGACGGAGGAGAAGTGGGCAGATATTGCTGTAGGCGAGAGATTTTATCCATGATATTACGGTCATCAACTCCGAAGGATCATTGCGGAGTGCGGGCTGCGGTAACGTCTAATAATTACGGACCGTCGAGCGCAACAAACAAAGGCGTCATGATGAGGTGGGAAAGAAGCTTCGGCGGGCCGGTGACGTTGGGATGGGCGCCACCCGCTTTTCTGGTTGGACAGCGACGAGGCCGAGCGCCTAGAGTGGGGGCCGTCGCCGTCATGACGATGTGGACGGAGGGATTCGCTTCCTCGCCCATTTACATCTTCTCAAATCTCGACGGTAATGTACTTGGTGTTATTACCAGCCGTGGGCTTTGCTGTTAGTCGTAGTTTGCCTTGTGCTAAATCCAAGCCAACAAGACCTATGGGTAGCTAGCTGGCCAAGGACTGCGCCGAAGAGGCCATATCATCAGCAATGAAACCTAATGGTGGGCGTACTAAGTAAGACCAGTGACCTACTGTGGCAGCAATGACAGTGAGCTGAAGTGAGCATCGAGGCGGGTGAGAGCCTAGACAGAAGGATCTACAACTTCAGTACCACCACTCACCACTCCCACCGATATACGATACCGCCATGCACCCTTCATCCTTCACCCATGCAGCCGGAGCGAGCAAGGGCTTCTTGAGCTCCTTGGGCTCCTTGGGCCACACAGAGCTCACCAGAAGAGCAAAAGCAGAGAGCAGATCGCCAGACGGTCCCCGCCGGCCCCAGTCGAGACCCAGGACGCGCGACGATCCCTACTGCACGCGACCAGCACGTCAAGCATGCCGGCCTCACCAAGCAGGTCCATCACCCCATGCACCGTGCGGCGGAGTGCGCATTTGATCCCGCTCAACCCCAACCGCCTCAGAGGCTGCTTAGAGGCTGTAGATGCAGATGCGGATGCATGTTGGACAACAGTGCTTTCCGAGCCCGGCCCTCTTGTCTAGATTGCCGATGAGGTCTGTCTGCTGTGTTTCGTGAACCGTTACAGAACAAGAGGTCATTAATTCCATAGGTCGCAACTTGCGATGAGGCATGACGACAGCGGCCCTGGCTAAAAAGAGGGTTTCCATCCACCTTTCTGAATCATCCCCGAGGGATTCGGGACTGTGCGAAAAGGAAAATGCCTACCTTTTTCTTCTTCTGGCGCTGTCACCTAGTAGTATCCAATGGAACCAATCCAAATAACAGACCCCTTTGAAGTTGGCCATCACCATGGTTGTTCGCCTTGCAATGGAAATGGAAGACAAGCCTAGACCCTCTAATGCCTCCTAAATCTACTGTATCAAGTTGCAAGTGTACACACTGTACACTGTAGGAGGCTATTAATGTCTACGCCCACGCCTGAATACCCTCTCTCCATCTGCACGCCCTCCCTCATATCTAACCTTAGAAGGCTCTCTAGCACTCCCCAGCTCCCCATTCCCACTCCCACTCCCATCACACTCCCCYCCCTCCTCCCCCAAAGCTCGTC
>JAANBC010000697.1:0-12644 GCA_014621405.1 Stylonectria norvegica | reverse complement strand
GTCGCTGTAGTTGATCTCGTCCTCCTTGTTCTCGGCTAGAGGATGGAATTAGACAAAGCGATTTAACGTCGCGGTTTGCGCCAATGGGGCAAGGCCAGTAGAGCGACAGAAAGACTAGCACATACCAGGCTCCTCCGCGCCATCAGCCTTCTTGTCGTTCTCCTGCAGACGCGCAATAAGATCGGCCTTGTTTCCCGCCTGAGGCAAGCCCTTCTCTGCCAGCAGCTTCTTCAGCTCTGGCACTTTGAGAGTTGCGTACTCAGCCATATCGGCGGCGCGTCGGAGGGAGAGGCAAAGGGCTGTTTGCTTAAGGGAGGGCGCGTCGTGTCCTGACGGAGGATGTGGAGATGAGGATCCTACGGAGCGTGACGAGGCGAGCTATGTGAAGCTCGAGAAATGATGCTCGAGGAGTGCAGTTGTAGTGTTCGCAGAGGATGGATGAAAGCTAGAAAGGGATGGGATCGAAGCTTTGGAAGGGCGGCGCAGCTTTTGCTGGGCTTTGCGAGAACCAAAGCATGGGGATGACGATCGGCTGGGATTTTAGTGGAACAGGCTGGGACGGGCTGACATGGTTGGATAGGAGCTTTGTTCATTGTTCGTAGGGCGACGCGCACGGACCATGTTTTCTTTGATCGCGGAGCTTCAGCCTTTCCAATGGGAGAACCAACCGATGACAGAGAACCAATCAACCAATGATAGAGAACCAATGGAGAACCAATGGACGGGCAGCTCCACTTCCTAATAATTTTGGCAGTTCTCCAAGGTAAGGTAGTCGTCAAGTCCTAGGCTCTAGTCTAGCTGGCAGTTGGAACTCCTCCTGACACATGCACATGCTGCTCTAATAAACCTGGAACCTTCAAGTTTATCAAACTGTCCACCTCGCTGTCAAAGAGACGCACGCGCCCCAGACATCACAGCCGTCTACCATTCGGTCTACTATTCGGTCTACCATCCAACAGCCGTCACCCTCGACGACCCCTCGTTCGGCGGCCTCGAAGCCACCCGCTCCTCGCCACTCACATCTTCCCCTTTCACGCCATTCCCCTGCGCAATGCGATAGCGCCCCCCAGAAGATGCGAAGATCGCGGCTCTACCCACTGCTCCCGAATGGTCGATCCGCACGCCGCTTCCTGGCTGCCGCTGCTTGACGCAGCTTCTGGCTGATAGACATCTCGTCGTGGACCTTTGAGGCGGCTCCCCCGGCGGCCCCCTTTGCCTTTCATAAACATGACGCGACGTATTGTGAGTGCTTCTCCTCTTTTTCTCTTGGCATCGACTCGAAAATTACAATCCATGAATTATTCGCTCGACCTGCGCATGAGCTAGAAGCTGATCCCAATCTCATCGTCAGGTACGCACTGCTGTACAGCTTGCCGTCATCGCAACTTTTACCTTCCTCGTCGTCTTCCTCCTCGACCGCAACTACCGCGTTCTCCCCAACTCCATCCATGGCTACATGCCCTCGCACCACCCGGGCCTCGTCGTCACCGATGTCACCATCGTCAAATGTTCCAGCGTCAACATCTTCGCCTCGTGCGACCTCGATCCCCACGAATGGCACCGCATCGACAAGGACCTCTATCTCGGCAAGGCCTGGACTTCGACCGCCTACCTGTACGTCAGTCGCAAGCATGAGGAGGAACTCACCGACGACGACAGCGTCATCATGGACATCTCGGTCGGCCGATTGCGCCCAGCTAACAAGGGCGAGACGGAGGACCAGTGGGAGTCCCGTCCAGCTGGCCTGTGGATCAAGAGGTCCGCCAAGAAGCAGTCGAGCGACTCCGACAAGGCCGTGACGGACATCGACGTCCTCTTCGGCGACGACGCCGTCGAGGCCAGAGAAGGATGGGCCATCACCGGCACCCCCGTGCTCCTGAACACAGGCGGACCCTTGCTCAGCGTCCAGTTGACAGTGCGCAGGGGGACCCCCCACGAGGTGAAGAAACCGAAGCCCAGAATTCCAGATAACGGCCGTTTCAAGATCTTGCAGATTGGCGATCTGCACCTCAGCACCGGCGTCGGCATATGTCGCGAAGCTATTCCGGACAAATACGACGGTGGCAAGTGTGAGGCCGACCCGCGCACCCTGGATTTCATGACAAGGATGCTCGAAGAGGAAAAGCCCGACTTTGTCATCTTGAGCGGTGATCAGATCAATGGCGATACCGCCCCTGACGCCCCAACCGTGAGTCTAATCTTCGATTCTCTACAGACCACGTAAATCATTTCGCTAATACCATCCAGGCCATCTTCAAATATGCCAAACTTCTGAGCGATCGCAAGATCCCCTACGCTGCCATCTTCGGCAACCATGACGACGAGCAGACCATGTCGCGCGAGGCCCAGATGGCCCTCATGGAGACTCTCCCCTACTCCCTCTCCACCGCCGGTCCCGCGGACATCGACGGCGTCGGCAACTACTATGTCGAGATTCTAGCTCGCGGCACCTCGGACCACTCCGCCCTAACACTCTACCTCTTCGACACGCACGCCTACTCGCCCGACGAGCGCAACTTCCCCGGTTACGACTGGGTCAAACCCAATCAGATGGAGTGGTTCAAAAAGACGGTCGCTAGCTTGAAAAAGAACCACGCCGAGTACACCCACCACCACATGGATATCGCTTTCGTCCACATCCCTCTCACCGAATACGCCGACTACACGCTCCCCCGCGTCGGGCAGTGGAAAGAGGGTGTGACTGCCCCAGTCTTCAACTCGGGGTTCCGCGACGCCCTCGTCGAGGAGGGTATCCTTATGGTCAGCGCCGGACAGTAAGTCATTCTAATTTCCACTTCGTCTTCCAGCTCTGACGATGTTACAGCGACCACTGCAACGACTACTGCTCCCTCTCCTTGCAGGGCGAAGAGGAGGAGCAGAAGACACCAGCCATGTGGATGTGCTACGCCGGTGGTTCCGGCTTTGGTGGCTACGCGGGGTACGGCGGCTACACCCGCCGCGTGCGCGTCTTCGAGATCGACACCAACGACGCCCGCATCACAACCTGGAAGCGCCTCGAGTACGGCGACACGGCTGGTCGTCTAGACGAGCAGATCATCGTCGACGGCGGAAAACCCCGCGCGCCTGACCCACGGGCACCTGTATCAGAACCGTTATCAGAGGTACCAAACTGACCTCGACGCACAACTCTTTCCAGGTGTTTACCTCCGTCTTTGGAAACCTGGCTATCCATTGTGGTACTAGCGGTTCCTCCAGGAACCCTGACCTGCGTTTTCTTGCATTTTCGGGGGTATCGTGCTATATATCGGTCGCTGCATATAGACTTCGGGCTGTAATCGGGTTTTCTTTGGCTCAGGCTGCGATGAAGGCAAGGCCTGGGCTTTGTCTTCTTACTGTACGATACTATCTTCATATTACGGGGTTACTACATGGGTATCGGGGGTATGCATGCATATAAAAGCGCTGTTTCTATCACGATTCAATGTCACGACGCTGAGGTAAACTCCTAAGCTTAATCCTTGAAGAAGGAAGAAAAACCCCAATTACAACGATGAGAGGTACAATTTACAAATGATATTTCACTCCCAACCGTGAAGTTGAAGTGGTAACATTCAGTCTGAGACCGCGGTAGGTCATATTATAGTGTCTCTAGCGAACTTCAGGGTAGCGTACAACGAACCAAGCTCAAGCATAGTGTGTAACCGGCATGGGGGTGGAAACAAACACCGTACACGCTGAGCATGTCGGGCTGCCTAAGGCTAACAGAATATAACTATAATAAAATCCCTAAATTAGGGGAAATCCCTAAAGTAGGAGAAATCCCTAAAGTGAGGTGAGATCCCTAAAGTAGGGAAATCCCTAAAGCAGGGGAAATCCGTAAAGTAGGAATTGGTATTTCAAGTAGGTATTTACTAAAATCTCAAAACACTTCGTCTTGTGCAGCATATACGATCATCTCATTATCTTCTGCATCCAAATCTACAGCTCGCACCATAATTACAAAACTGCAACCCGCAGAACCCACCACGCCGGGCAAACACCGCGGACCCCTCGAGGTATTCGCCGAACCTCTCCATCTCCGACGCCGTCCGTATCTATATACCCTGTATACACCCTGTCGACTATACAACAATGATAGACCAAGACATCGCTCGAAACAACGAGAACCCGACAGAAAGGATCAAGAACTGGACTATGAAATAGAACATAAAGAGAAAGCACTGGTGGTTCGCTGCACCAGGGGGGATATCAAAAGTTGAAAAGGGAAAAAAGAGCAAGGGAAAGGATGTAATCTCGACGAGCGCTCCGCTGATCTAGCGGGTCAACGGGAGAAGAAATAAAACGCATCAGATATGTGATACAGACCAAGTCCAAAGACGAGGTCCCCCAGCCTACGCTCGAAGAACCTCCTGATGAACCAGCCGCAGCACCCAGCTCGCCTCAGCCACGTTCGCACACTGGAAACACCATTTCTTCACGTTTCCTCCAGTAGCTCCCGTGGCCGGCACCATGCCTACCACGCCGTTGCTATCCTTGACCTCCTCCCAGACGCCGCACACGATGCCGCGGCTGCCCATGGGTGTGAAACAGCCGCTGCCCAACACGGCGTCCAGGACAATTACGGGCTTGTCTGAGTCTTTCCGCGGCATTGTCGTGACCGTCACTCGCTTCTCCAGCCCGTGGTTTGCTCGGAGCGCCTGGCGCCAACCTGGTGGCGGCCGGCGGACCTGCAGGCTACAGTTGCCGTAATCTTCCCATTTGGCGGCTGACACGAGGAGATGTAGCCGGACGCGGATGTTCTCGGTGCCAAATGTGGATGGGCTGCGTCCGCTGTTTTCGACGCTAATGGACGGGGAGCGAGGCGAGGTATTGCCCCCCGATGAGGAGTAGAGGCTGTTGCCGTAGCTGCCGGACCGGCTTTGTCTATCTACAGACGACCGGGCGAGGTTGAAGGATAGGTTTCCACCCCCAGTCAGACGCTTCAAGAAGCTTGTCGCCGAGAGACTTGACGAGGGGGTCGAGCTGGCGCCGTCGTGGGATTGTGAAGGAGCACGTACGGAGCCTCGGTAGCTGTTCTTCCTACCGAACCAGCTACGTCGCCGACTGCTCGTGTCGTCGTTCTCGGCAGGGGTCTGTCGTTCGCCAAAGCTTTTGAATCGAGCCTCGTTTTCCAGCTGGATGAATTTTTGATTGTTGAGTCGAGCATGGTGGACCGACATGTAGAGGTTGAAGCAGTCGGGGCCGTTGTGGCATCGAAACCGGAAGTTTCCGCCGCCACCGTGAGACTCAGCGAGCTGGCATCCTGGCTTGACGGATGATCGGATCTCGAGATCGACGGCCGTGCTCTGTCGGATCAAGACTACCGGGGTGAGGTCTAGGGCTAGTAAAGGTTTATCGGTGTTCCCATCGGGTCCGCTACTACTTCGGAGGGGATAGGCCTCGATGAGACCAGGGGTGACAATGACGGAGCAGCTAGTAGCGCAAATGTCTTTCCACAACCCCTTCTCGGACCATCTTGAGATTGTAGCCATGTACCTGCCGGCATTCTCGTCAACGGCGGTTTTGGGTCCATGGAGGCCAGCTTGTGAGGCCGAGTTAGAAGGGGTCAGACTGCAAATGGACTCGGAGATTATTGATTCCATGATGGGAGGGGGGATATCAGGAATCTCCGTCTTGATGCTCACGCCGAGGTCGGTTTCTGGAAGGTCCACGCTCTCGATCTCATCGTCAGAAGATTCAGAAGCGGAATCATAGTCAGAATCACTTTCTGTCCTTTCCGTCTCCGCCACCTCTGTGAGAGACGTCCCGGATACCGAAGATCCATCAGAGGGTAAGTATTCGTGCTTGAGGGGCGAAGAGGTCCGGCGCTTGAGGCGGCTGCTGCTCTGTAGTTCGACGGGGGGTTTTACAGACTTGGACTTGGGCTGTGGGCTTGGGCTCAGAGTACGGTGAACAGGCGGAGGTGGTGCGCCGTCGTCTCGCTGACGTGAACTATTGGAGCTCCTCCGTAGAGTTGAAGGATCTGGTCGCATGTCTTCACTAAGGGAGCTGTCCCTCTCATCTGGGCTTGCTGGTCGATAATCGTCTTGAGTAGGCGTCCTTTCCAACTCGCGGTCCTCAGGCGAAGCAGCACGTGGTGGCGTTACGGGTGCTGTATTGCGAGAAGGACGGTACCGGGCCGGGAGTGGCCGTTTAGTGGGCGTAGTAGGACTGGATAGTGGAAGAGCCTCAGTAGTAGATGGTGGAGGAGCCCCAGAAGTAGGCGATCGAGGTGATCGAGGATATCGAGACGTATACTTGCGACGTCCTTGCACACCAACTGGCACGTCAAGCTTCGGTGATGGATCCTCGTCATCGCCAACCACGCTTGGCTCGGGTTCCCTTGGCGGCACGGGGGCCACGGGGAGAATATCCAGCCAGTCAAGAATCTGGTCCTCGCTGTCCGAAGTGAGGGTAAGCAGCTCGTGCCAGGGCCTGTCGTTGTGCGTGCCCCGAACCATGACTACCATGTCCAGGTTTCCGTCGCCCGTTCGCGCCGATATCAGCTCCATGGGTATGGGTGGGAGCAGGAGATACGACCGGCGACCGTTGCCGGTCTCGCGGATGAGCAAATCGCCCTTGTCCTCGACATGGCGCTCGTTATCTCTGTGTACAAGCTCGACCTGGCACTCGAGTCGCTGGCCGTTTGAATGCGCCAGATCGAGAGAGAAGAAGTCCTTGGCGCTAACTTGACGGGTTGGGTCGACGACGACGGAGTCCATAGGAGCCAAAGTTCGCAGGTCACGCGATCTTGTCGTGTCTGTATTGCTGGCATCCTCATCGATCATTCTGGCGGTTTCTTCCCTGTGGCGACGACGGGCCTTTTCCTGCAAGTCCTCGAAGTCCCTCATGAGATCGTAAGTATCATCTGTTGCCATGATCGAGTCGACACATTTGATGAACTTGGTAATCTGCTTCACGCGAAAAAGTGGTCTCTTCAAGAGATGCGCTACGTCGACTCGCTCTCCTTCGTCGTTGACAACGTCGCCGAACTCGTTTCTCGGCAAGGCATCTAACAGCGAGTCTTCATCATCGATCTGCCCGGCAGCTGGGGCAAGATTGACGATCAAATCCTGGAAGCCCAACCTCCAAGCGTCGAGATATTTGTTATAAATTGGAACAACACCATGTGCCCAGCCAGCCAGGCGGCGCATGTCTGAGACGGGGGCTTTTCGGTGTGCGTTCTGCAGCTTCTCCAAGGAAACGCCCATGCTGACGACAGATTTCGTAATGGTCTCCGCTTTAGCTGGAGGTGGGTTCGGACCTAACAGGTCTGGCGCGTTATCGGTATTGACGACTTGCGACAAGAGGACTGGAATGACGCCGTCAACAAGAGTCTTGAGTTCTCGCAGGTAGAGATTCTCGTCTTCGGCGAATTCCCAAAGGAGGTCGTCGGTGGTAACATCGTCGGGTCCGGCTCGACTCTTGCGTAAACTGGGCCGCGACCGATTGCTCTTGATCCCATTGGGAATTTTACTGTCGTTCGGCAAAGATAAAACCGATACCAAATCGGAGTGACGAGTCAGACGTCTCTTCAGACTCGAGCCTTGACTCTGTCTTGAAAGTTCGCTATCCTTGGTGAGAACCGTTGATTGGGTTAGCGTTGACTGCGTCACATCTGAGGTCAAATCCGAATCGACGGCACTAGAGTCTTCCTCGGAAAGTATGGTTGACAGCTCATGGTGGCCGTTAGTGGGCGGTTTGAATCTAGGTCCAGTCATTCTGGGTGTTGTTGGTTCTGGTTGAAAGCCATGGTCCGAAGGCGGCTGATGTACTTGCTCGGGAGAACCAGACCTTGACTTCGATTGCCTATGAGTATCCGAGTCTTCCCAATCATCCTCGTCAACGACGTATTTCCGTTCCTCCTGACTTTGGTACACCTTCGGCTTGGGTACAGAATGGCCACTTGACTCTCCTTGGAAAGCTTCCTTTAACATACCCAAGAATGGTCTTTTGCCGATTGATTTCAGAGGTGAGGAGGGGCTTCTTGTTGCTCGACTTCTCCTTAAGCCGGCAGATGGGTGAGATTGAAGTGGTTCGTTCGTCAGGTCCGGTTTTCGTTCGGGTTGTCGCTCTGACTCTCGTTGCCGTTCCCGTTCTTGTGGCTTCAGTTCCGGTTCCCTTGTTGGAGGACTGTCCTCAGCATCTATCTGGTCGATATTTGAACTAGGGCTCTGTGCCTTCTTTGTCCCATGTGAGGATCGCCGGCGATTCTTGGTCTCATGGGTTCGTTCTGGGGTCGGCTCCTTTTCGAGCGGCTGCGGGGCTGCCGGAGAAGATGCGGACTCTGATTCCGGTTCATCAACGAAAGGGTCAATAGTGTTATTTAGCCATTTCTCAATGCTCGGAGGCTTGTTTTCCACTGGTTGTTTCGGAGTGTCGTTTAATTCATGAATCATCTTCTTGCCCTCCTCCATAACCTTCTTGAAGACTTTCGGGACAGCCTTCAGACTTGAATTTCTCTCCACCTTCGGTCGTTGCTTTGGCCTGCTTCGAGGCACGCCGCCATGCGCTGGGAGGTCTAGTTCGCTAAAGGCTGAATTTCCAAAGGGAATCTCACCGGAAATATCCGCCAGGGACTTGGCTAAGATACTTGCATCTAGGTCGGACCCAAGCAACTGTGAGGCATCCAGACTCGAAGCGCCCCCAGAAATACAGGAAGTTTCATCTTTTGTCTTCGAAACTGGTGGTTGTGTACTCTTAGGCCGCGAACTTCGGCGCCTACTTGATGTACCTTGACGCTTAGTAGGCGTCTCGGGTAGCGAGTCCACGTGTTCGAGTACTTCTATCACGTTGGAATCATCGTCCCTGGCGCCGCGAGATTTTGACAGCTCTGACTGTTCCTCTGTGACTTCGCTCTTCGACAACTCTGAGACCTCTTCGGTGACCTCAATTTTCGATGATTCTGACGGCTCCTCCAGGACTTCAATTCTTTCTGATGGTGATCTTCGTCGCCGCGTGCCTGGTGCTGTCCTACTTCGCAGTCGTGCGGTTCGCGTTGACGGCGGCCGTGAAGTGGCCGCATCGGAAGAAACCACGCTCGATGGCCGTACTCTGATGCCATCGTCATCCATGGCGGACCGTATGGGGCTTACACGAATCCCATCATCATCCAGTCTCTTCTTCCGTATGGGCCTGACTCGGATTCCATCATCTGCCCCAGATGCGGACTTTGCGGTTCGTCTGGCTGTGATCATACTGCTGGGAGCATGACTTGACGTAATCTGGCTATCTGTCTCTCCCAAATCGCTGTAAAATTCGCTCTCGGTATACTCGGTTCGTGATCTGGTGTCCATGGACCGTGAAGCTCGGTGAGTTCTAGGGGGTGGCGTTTCAGGAATCTCGACTTTGGAAGCCCAAGCTTTCACCTTCTTGGAGACTGACGGGTTTGCTGCGGTCCGGAGGACGAAGTCCTTGGGAATCGTATTCGGGATCGGGCTGGGGCTCGGACTCGTCGCTTTCTTGGCAGAAGGCGACACCTTCCTGGGAGGGCTTCTGCGACCCTTCCTCTTCATCCAATGGTCGTCGCTAACGACCCTCTTCTTTGGTGGCGGCTTCGCAGGCACATCGTCGGGTACCTTTTCGTCTTGCTTTTCTATACTCTCCTGGCTCTTATTGGCCGTCTTCTTGGGCCTTTTCTTCTGTCTTAGCTTAATTCGTACTCGGTCCTCCTCGGTAACGCTCTCGATCTCTTCGCTCTTAAATGCAATATCGGTCGGTTCCGTCGCAGCATCGTCGGGATCTCCATTCACCATGGCGTTGGCATTCGTCTTCTGCCATGTCTTGACCCGGTCCTTCACGCCTCCAGGCGGCTGGATCTTGCGCACGGCTCCCTCCTTCATTTCGTGGCGCAACTCCTCCTTGACGGCCTCCAAGCTTGCCCTCCTCCTCCGGTCCGCAGCTTTCCGCGCGGGCGATGGACGGCCGAGGAGAAAGTCGGCGAGTAGGGTGGGCTCTGGTTTGCGGGAGTTGGATCGCATACGCGCTCCCGGGGCCGCGGGGGCCGACTTGGGTGTGGCTCCTGGGCTGGAGGCTCGCTTTGGTGTTGATCTCGCATCGTTGCTCTTCCCGGAGCCCGCGGGCTTTGGAGGGGTTGCGGGGTCTTGCGATGTCTCATCTTCGGTTGAAGTATTTGTTGACGACATGATTCTTTCTACAGCTCGGGGGTTAGCCTAGCTCAGTTGGATCTGGTATTAGCTGTCTACGACGGAGACAGTGCCCGGGCTCGCAGCTTACCTTGAGCTGAGCAACATGCTGTCCGACTGGGAACACGACGTCAAGATGCTCAGTCTGGCATCCACAGACGCTGGGGCCCTCGTTCCCTGCCGCGCAATGCGTCTCGGTGCAGTCTTAGTCGCAGTCGCAGTCGCAGTCGCAGTCGCAGCCACAGTCGAAGCAGTATTCGCTTCTGCGGTTACTTGCCAGTGGGAACGCAAGCGGAAGACGCAGATTCATACGATGCAGGAAGCGACTTTCCCGCCGATGGAGAAGAACAAAAGCAGCCGCGTGTCGGAAGCCGTGTCTTGGTGCAATGCAGAGAGAGCGTTGAGGAGGCCGCGAGGTGGGAAATGCCACATGCGTTCAACGACCCGTGGAGGGCTCGACGCCGCAGCAACAGCAGCCAATCGGACCCGCCACCAAAGCTCAGAGCGTAAACAATGCAGCCCACCTCACTGCCACATCCCATGGATCCACTGCGGCACCCACTACGGCACCTCCAAGGCTCCGGTACGGGGGCCTTTGGTGGCCTCCCGCCTATCAGCAGCCCCTAGACCACCCGCTGTGGCGCCGCTACAGGGGTCCCGGTCCGGTTTCCAGCTGGGGCCGCTCAACCTGGAAGACTCGGGGGCTTGATCATCTGCGCTAGAGTCTAGAGAGCCACGAGCTTGATTGTTATTGCTTCCACCTCCATCATCCCATGGTTAACAATGTACTGAGTGCGCTTTGCAGAGCCCTCCCTGGCTTAGATCGCCGATTGACCTGATCGCCGAAATGTCGTGTATCTACTCAGGCTTCGATCTATTGATCTTAAAGTTCCAGACCACAAGTCCAGTACTGATATCAAATCCTGGATCCCATTCATCCTCATGCACATGTGGGTTCCTCTTCCCGCTAGCGTCCAGAGCTTCATCACCGATTGTGGCCGAGTCCGCGTCGTTGGACCATGAAAACAGGGAATCTTCCGGCGGTGTTTGTCGCGAATTTCTGCGACAATGCATCATGGATGCCAATGATATCGTTTCATGTAATACTCTGATGCGCTGTACCACCTTTTTAATCTAGCCTTAGGTACCTATCTAACTGTGTGAACGCGGCTTCGGTGCCCAATGTCAAGCACAACGAGATAACGACATGCTATAAGTTGTTTGCTAATACATGTACGGGGGTGTGATCAACTTAGGTATTGTTCCGTTCTATCCATATAATCCACCATTGCCAACATGGATGGATACAAGCACGCGTTGCTCAGTGCCGTGTCCGGTGCCGAGTCCCTTTTCCGCTGCCGAGTGTACCGAACTCATCATGCAGAGACCTGGGAATGGAGGGCTCCAATAAAAGCGTGATCATGGTTCGAAACAATGTGACAGACCCCAAGATCGACACAAGTGAGAAAGCTGCGAGCCGCCATCTACCTTGACGAGAACCATCACGGACCCTTAGATCTGATCATGAAGCTTGGATTTTACTGTGGCGCCTTTGGGTTGAGCTAAGCTCCCCATGCTAGACATCTGCCGAAAAATGGCTTCCAGGAGATTCAGTACTACGTTTTCAAGGCCAATACACGTGTGTGCTACGTATCACTCAGGCGGGGAAAAAGAAACATCGCCAACCTCTATTTCATATGGACAAGAACTTCGAGCTTGCCTATAAAATGAAACCGCAAGGTCCACAAGGTATGGGATACAGTACATGGCAGGTTTACCAAGGTTATTACATGTACTCATTCTTTACATTGCATGTTTGTTCCAACATCCGATCCTCCTATCGCAACCCGCATGCGGGTGAGGGGGAGGGGTAATCACCAACAAGCGCACACCAGAAGGGCTGGTTGCCATGGACAACGGCGAGCTAACAAGGAAGCGGGAAGTAGGAAAATAAGTTATGCTGATAATGCTAGTACTAAAAGATAAACCTCATCAAGGAGGTATTAGATAGATGGATTGCTCCAAGGGTATTGTAACCAATCTGCCAAAGTCAAGTGCTGCCGCCCACGATGAACCCGATATAATCCACCCCATAGACGAAATCCCCTGGACTTGCCATTGCCAGATGCAGCATCCACCGAAACGATAGATCCCCAACTCCAACCATGCGATAATTCAGGCACGCAACAGAACACAGTCAAAATCCAAAACACCAAGATATGCATCCTTCTCCGCAAACAGGTAAGTCATCGTGTACCCAACCTAGTCCTCCAGGGCCGGCAGCACAAACCGCACCTTCTTCTTCGGCTTCGCAGCCTTTCCTCCTTTACCTCCCCTGGTACTCTTCTGCTTGTCATCCTCATCATCGCCGTCGTCACCCACGTCGCTCCGCGCGGCCACGCTGCCGCCCATGTCGCTCATCAGCTCCTCCTCCGTCTCCTCCGATATCGACCACACGTCCGGGCTGGGCTCTCGCCACAGCTGACCCGGCCGCCGTGG
>JAANBC010000696.1:0-12672 GCA_014621405.1 Stylonectria norvegica | reverse complement strand
GCCGCCGGCGGAGAAGGAGCCGCCGCCGCCGAGGAGGGTCTGCAGCGTGGCCAGCGCGTAGATGTCGTCTGAGGCGACCGGGAGGCCTTCGAAGGCGAGGTGGATATGGGTGTAGTTGGGCTGCGAGTTGAGAGATGGGGGTTGCGCGGGGAGGGAGAGGAAGCCGCCGGTGTAATGGGCGGGCCGTAGGATGTCGAGGCTCGACGGGGGGGGCGTTGCTCGGGGGTGGTGTCGTCGAGGAGATGTTCTTGAGGAAGGGGATCTTGGAGAAGAGGTTGGGAGATTTCGGCGTGGAGGGCGCGGAGGATAGAGGTGAACCGGTCGCATCGCTGTCTGACTGCTCGCCGTCGCTGGTCTCGGATCCTGTCCTCGCCAGCAGCGGCTGCTCACCCCTCTTCATGTCTCCGAAGAACTGCTCCGTCAGTCTGACGGCCTCGTTGTGCTCGACGCCCGCAAAGGCAACGACCATCCGTTCCGGCCGGTAGAACAGATCCCGATATGTCAAGACTGTGTCCCGGTTGATGCTCCCCAGTCTCTCCTCGGGACACAGCAACGGGTTGCCGAGGGTGTTATCCTTGAAGGCGGCCGTATGCACCAGCTCCGGCAGGATGAGTTCGGGCTTGCTCCAGATCTCGCGGATCTCGTACCGCGCCGTCTCGATCTGGTCGGCGACCTCCTCTTCGGTGATGCGCGGGTTGCGGATGGTGTCGGCGAGCAGCTCGACGGTGGTGGGCACGGCGTTGTTAAAGGTGGCGGCCTGGTACATCATGGACTCGCGGGAGGAGGCGCACTGGATGTTTCCGCCGAGTGCTTCTACTTGCTCGAGCATCTCGTCGGCGGAGCGAGTCGCGGTCGACTTGAAGGCGAGCCGGTCCATGATGTGGGAGACGCCGCTGAGGGAGGCGTTTTCGAATCGCGAGCCACCCTCAACGTACACGCCGACGCCGGAGAATGTCCCGGGGAGGGCCTCGGAGGCGACACGCAACCCGTTCGGCAACGTCGTGATACAATCGAGTTCTGTCGGTTCCTACACGGAGCATCAGCGGGTGGTCCGGAGTCGTATCCATGATCGGCGACTCATTCTCACCTGCTGTATGCCGTCCACCTTGACCGTGGCGAAGGACCGGCGGGGCACGGAAAACTTGGAGCCCTGGGCCAAAAGGCGAAAGCACGAGGCTCTAGGCCTGGCCGTTAGGCGCGCGCTGAATTGTCGTAACATGGTTGTTGCGCTGCTGGACGACCCGGGCGGGATGAAGTGCTCGACGAGTTTGCGACTGGGTGTGAACATTGAAATTTGGCCCGGCCCGCGTTATCGGGTCGGCGATAGGCCGGATCATCTCGGTGCCGTGGGCGGCCGAGGCGAGATGACATAACACGGGGTAGCTTGAGGACGGTGGGGGAGGCTTTCACGAGGCTGGCAATGATCTGAAATAGGACCGTTGCTGTGTTCTGGATCGGGAGGAATTTGTTTGAGTTTTGGGTCATAATGGGAACAAGTATAGCCATGTGTTAGGGTATCTTCGACCATGGCACCTTTTGGGAATATATTGGTGTTATATCCCATTGGAACGCCTTTCACTTGTCGACATCTTGAATCTCAAATATGTTCTCCGCATCCACCCAGTCTCATTAACCATGTCTCCAGCGGCTGTGACCACCCGAGGTCATATATATAATGTGTACCTCTTCTAGCAAAAGTTGCAAGTAAAAATCTTCGTACCGCCCATGCTAGAAGCTAAATGTTGTCTAGTATCAAGTCGTGCCATCCCGAGCAATAGAGTTTGTCGACTCCACTAACGCCTGTGCCCGAATTATATAGATAGTCACAGAGGAGCAAAAAGCAATCGCGCCGCCACCGTGTGAGTCTCCCACGTTATGCTCCTAGGCAGAAGAAACGAGTTCCAACGCCGGCGGTCTCTCTATACAGCAAGTTGTGTGACTCCTGGCGTCCTTTCCGGAGCTCATCGTGAGCTTGAGTCATCGCTGGGAATATTCATGTCCATGTCGGCAGCCGCATCCAGGCTCCTCATCTCCTCCGAGTTGGAGGTATTTGCTGCGCGGCGTCCTGCACTCCCATCAAAGACCCAAGGGCCGGCGTCGTTTCGAGGAGTTATCGGTCCTTCAGTGCCATTGAGCCCTGGGGGCGATGGCGTTCGGCTATCCCGCAGAGCGCTTGGACGACCTGCACCAGACGCCGCATTTCTAATGGGCAAAGGTTCAGATACAGTGTGCGATAGACCACTATCTCTTGCCGGGCTTTCTGGTGTGATACTAACTGTCACATCCATCATGTCGTTGTCGTGGGTGTCGGCTTTCTCGAGGGTCGCGTCCGGGACGGACATAACTGGCGCAATCGGCACTGCCTCAGGTTCGCTTTCCGCCTCCTCTGCTTCCGCCTCGTCCCTCATCTGTTGCCATTCTTCTGAAAGCTCGTCCACATCTGCTTCGAGGTCGGCGCCAGCGCGGCAGTTGGGGCAAATGAAGATGGGGTATTGAGGCGAGGTTAGTAGCGACCTCACACACTTGAAGTGCCAAGTGTGCGAGCATGGTGCCACGAACAGGGATTGGCACGGCTATGGACATGTCAGTCAAAATGAGGGTTCCAGGATGAGTCTCGTCAGACTTACAGCGATGGATCCAAGACATATTGAGCAATCCTGGGAGCTAGAGCCCGAGGTTCCATTGGCTGCCATGGTTTGTAGCCGCTTGTGGGCAGCCATGCTACAAGCAGTTGTCAGCAACCCGTCCCGTCTCCGTACCACACGGCCGTGACCAAACTTACTTGAAAGTGTTGAGCTTGTTCTGCCATCCACGGTTGAGCTCCAACCTCATCTTTACACATCGGAAAATCATCTCCTCGCCGCCCTTGAAATCGATGCCCAGCTGGACAATGTCGCCGTCGTTAACAGGGAACGCCTTGCTCTCCTGCGACGGCGGACTCAGCCTGATGTGGTTCAGGAAGGTCCCCGAAGAACTCTTGACGTCCTTGATGTACCATTTGCCGTCCTCGTACCAAAACTCGCAGTGCCGCCGGCTCACAACCTTGCTCTTGAAGCCGACAGGCGCGGCCGAGGGCTGATTCCCGGGAAGATTCGACATGGAGTGGCTGTCCCTCTCGGAATACCGCCCCACGCGGATCTTCTCTGCGCCAGTCGGCAACGTCCTCGAAATGGGCGGGAACGTCAACGACGGCCGCGTGGAGCGCGGGTCGTAGTAGGCTGAGAAACGAATTGACGGCATGGTATCGGGTCCCGAAGCGGCAGCGTCGCTGCTCGTGGCCGCTCTGGTCCTCGTCATGGCCGCCTCGTCCTGCGACACGTCGGGGCCCGCAGCAGGGGCAGTCGAAGTGACGGTATCGACCGTGGTTAATTCCGCAGTCGGATCGTGTGCGTCGGTCGAGGATGGGGCAGCCGGGGGAGTTGCGGCGCCTGGAGGGTTGGACGTGCTCGTGGACAAAGTCGAGGTGGCCGTGGCTGCAGAGTTGGACGAGATTATCCTCGTGGCATCGGGCGTGGAGCTGATGAGGGTCAAGCGGTTATTCTGGGGTGGTCCACTGGTGGTGGGTGAATAGCTCGCGGATCGCGTGAGGCTGGAGCCGCCCTGTCGGCCCGGGGACGCGCTCCCGCTGGGGCTGCCGGCACCGTTTCCGCTGCCGTTGCCGTTACCGTTGCCGTGGGTGGGCGGCGTGCCTCCGTTGTGATGGCCCTCGCGCGACAAGAGGTGATTTTGCGTGTAGTTGCGCAGGTAACTGAGGCCGCGCAGACGGCTTGGGCGAGCGGACGGTGATGATGCCGGAGGAGGGCCGGGCGGCGGCGACGATAGCGGCTGGGTGAACATTGGGTGGTAGGCGTAGCGCAACAAAAGCGCAGTAGGCAAGGTAAAAGGGGGACAGTGGTAGCAAGGGAGGCAACAATGGAACGCAACTGGAGCGCAGACCAGGCAGGAAAGGCGATTTCCAAGGGGGGAGAGTAGCAGAAAGAGCCCCCTGTGCTATGTGCTGGTGCTGGCTCTGACGCTTGTTTGAGGCCGTCTACTTCTTGCTGTAGAAGCAGATGCAGACGCAGACGCAGTCGAGAAGTAGAATCGGGAGACGTGAAGTAGGCGGCGCGAGGAGGATTCGCTTTGTTCGAAGCTTTGTTCGTTCGCTTGCTCGCTCACTGGGGCGTGATGTGATGGTGCAAGTACGTGAGTGTGAGGTAGCTGCTGTCGCCCAGATTTTACAACGGCCAGCCAAGCGCGTACAAGTAAAACAGCTGTGATTATCAGGACCCAAACTCCCCGAGGCCTTGCGAGAGATGGAAATATGTAGGACGAACGGTAGGCCAAACCAACAAAAGCAAAGAATCAAGGTTGGTAACAAGACGGCGGATGTTGTTGTTGGACTAATAATTAGACACACCGGGGGGCAGGGTCATTATCGAGGCGGCAAGGCGGCCAGGGTACTACTACTAGTAGTGCTTCGCAGTAGGAGTAGGTACGAAGTACTGCTACCTTAGTACCTTACTTAGTAGCCCAGGAGCAGCAGCAGTAGCAGCAGCTGGAAGCTGGTACTATGTAGAGGACCCGGCGTCGACGTCTAGACTCTTGTTTGGCGCCTCTGGTCTCTTCGCTAATGTGATATGAGTAAGTGAGTAGTAGTACCTTAGTAGGGCGAACGACGCCCAGAAAACGCACAGAACAGCGTCCGAGACCTCAGCACTTAGTGCCTATACAGATTGCTAAGAGTACTAAGTAGACTGCGATGATAACGAAGGAGCAACTGCTGAGGTGCACCGCGTGAGCCAGAATCAAAGCCAGAGCCAGAGCTTGGCCGTGAGCGTGGGCTTGCGCTCGGCGGCAGCGCCTAATGTGGTATCGGGATGGCCGCTAGAGGCGAGACAGTGGGTGGAAGTGGAGGAGGCAAAAGCAGTGGAGGCTGGCAGTACAGTACTGTACCGTAGAGGTCGCAACGGGAGACTAGGAATCGGGACAAGGGTCTGCTGGTTACATGTATGGATGCATCAGTGGCCCAGTGCCGTAAATCATGATCATCCAGACGGGTTCAGTTCGGGTTCAGGGTTTCACTGCAAATTGACAAGTTGATCCCATGAAATGTCTGGGGAAGAGGCATTCCTTTTGCAACCAACCATCCGTGTACCCTCCGTATAAGTGCCACCGCTGCACTGTAGGTATCCCGCTTGCTCTCTGCTGTATTAACTAAATACATCCAGTTTCCGTGCCTGACGGAAGCCAACTGGGAAACACACGCACAGGCACATGTCAGTGGAATGCAAATGCAAATCCCTTGAACCCGGGAGGCGTTTCGCCCTGTGAAGCGCGGAAGCCCCAGCGGAATTGGTTCTGGACGAGAATTCAAGGTGGGCCATGATCCATGAGCCGCCATGTCCAATCCATGATGTGACCACCTGACGGGAGCAGGGAGCAGGGAGGGGGGATGACTCGGGCGCCGTGGACCGCTAGAACCGTACAGTCAGTACCAGGTACGGAGGAGTAATCTGACGGGAACAAGCTGGGTGGATGGTGGGCATGAAGCGCCACAGACCTCGGTAAATGCTAGTGGAGATGGTTGATTCTTTGTTTAAATCGCCGAACTCTGGTCGATCTGATATTCATGGGTCCATTTCTTGATATATGTTGCAAAAAAAGTACGACCAAGAGCACGTTTCGATTTATTGCAGCAGTATTACATGCATCATGATGAGGCGAAAGATGTGCAAATTATCAACGAGGGAGGTTCTACGGCGAAGTCTTTACAGTGTCAACGCAGATCCATTGTTGTCCCAATAGGTTCAGTATGGCGGCCTGTAATCATGCGCACAGTATTATAAGATGCGAAATTCTACCATGATAATCTAGAGATAAAAATCACAGACTGCTAACAATTTATCTATTTCGGTTTCCCTAATACTTCTCACCGAACACGGCATTGAAATTGAACTCGCAAACAAAACCGCCCTGCATATCTAGATATTTACACCCGTGAAGGTCAACGCCGGACCCGCCATCCCCGCTCCCGCTCCGGAGCCTTTATCAAAACGTCCAAGACACGCACTCACACGTCCCCTCCTGGTACATCAATATGCAGGGATTGATTACCAGAAAGTTACACAAACACATCTCGAATTACCCTCTAGACTCTAGCATGCGGGTTGAACAAAAACCCGGAATAGCTCCCACCAAAAACCGTCTCTTTTTGCGCTGATCGATTCCGGGTTATTTTTCGACCCGCTTGTCTAGCTACCTTGAAAGCTGCACACAGAATTGTTTCCCTCCCCTGGGCCCGCCCTCGGTCTGGAACTAACATCCAGGGACCCCTCTGCAGCCGTAGCGCCGCATTGAACAACATCCGCCACCGTCCCAGAACGCTCCCGGCCAGCCCCGGCCAGTTGGGTCGAGGCCTCAGCCCGGGCGGGAACCCTAAGAACATGAACACGGTCCATGTCTACGATATCCATATCTACTACCTAGGTACTTCGTCCATGACGAGTAAAACTTACCGAAAAGCAATGACAAGAAGCTTCTCGCACTCGCACAAGTTCAACAAGTAAGTGAGAGGTGCGCAGCAGATGAACTAATGCATGACCCTCAGCCAGCTCAGATGATATCGCCCCATCATGTCACCAACATCACCCGCCATGGTCATGACACTGCCCTCGCCACCCCCCTCACGCCCCTTGACCCCGCCGTTCATGTCGCCCACCGCGGCTCCCGAGTCCGGCGGGTGTGCAGCGCGCGCAACAATTGTTAGTGCTACCGGTGGCACCGCTGCTTCGTAGTTTGTGCGACATCCATATGTTCGAAGTACTAGGCACTGCTACTGTCACACACGTGAGCTTACTCGCTGCTGCTGGCTCCGTCGTCGCCGGCGCCGCCGTCCGGGAGACGCGGGACCGTCTTTAGCCCGGGTCTTCGGCTTCGGTGGAGGCGACGACTTAAAACGAGCGGCTCTAGGCCCAAGAGAGTCTATTTCATTATGATGCTATTCACCTTTGTTTCACCTTTGTCGAACGATTGTAGGAATAGTCAAAGTTTAAGTTAGGCGTAAAGTAGTCGCCACAGAGGAACGCCGCCTTCATCATCTGCAGCCACGCATTAATCACTGCCGGAATGCTGACCACAGTGCCGGGAGATATTCAGGTCTAAACTCCCTAGAAACCCAGGAAATGAACCTTGGGATATGCTTCTGCAGACGAATCTACTATACAGCTTCACTTCTTGAAAACCGCATTGCCCAGCCTTTCAATCTCTCGGCCTTCCTGCGATGTCTTCCCTGCCGCCTCCAGCAACCGCTTCCACTCATCCACATTCTTGAGCCTCACAGCCTCCTCCGCCGCCTTGACGCGCATCCCGCACTTCTCATACATGGTGATTGTTTCACCCGGTTCCAGCCCTGTGCATTTGGGCACAAACGCTGACGCCAGCCGGGGGTTTCCGGCTTGTAGCGTGAGATTGTAAAACGGCTGCCGTGTTGGTGTATCGTTAGACCAGACACGTCAAGGCCATGTATACGCAATGGAAACAGAAAAACACAGAAGAACTCACCTCCCACCCAATCGGGCTTTTCTTGGCCCGCGCAATGTCCTCGATCTCGTTCCACTCGCGTTTAGCGACTAGCGCTCGTAGCCTGCGTGCCTGCAGTCAGCCAACGTCCAACTTCCCAACTCACTATCCGGGGGCTTCTGGTCCACCTACCGAATCCACCAGGCCACCTTCTCCGGCACCTTGAACTCGCTCTGGATCTTCTTGGCGCGTTGGTGATTCCCTAGCCTTATGAGCTTGAATAGTGTCTCGTTGACGCTCAGCCCTGTGAACGTGTCTGCCAGATCTCGGTCGAACGCCTCCTGTAGGCGCAACAGCGTCGTCGCCTCTTTCAGGGCGTGTACCTCAAACGTAGCCTCCTTGGAGTCGGCAAGCAGCTTTGCTGCCAATGCAAGCTTGTCTGACGCTGTGCGGGCGTCAGGTTGGTGAAGCGACTCACGGATGAATACGTTAGCTCCATCCACGCGTCGGTCGTCTTGGTAGTATAGATCCTTCAGAAGCGTGTTGTCGTCCTCCATCATCGCCGAGGATTCGACGAGAGCAGTCGCTGTTGGACGTGCGTTGATAACGCGGAAGAAGGCCGCGAGAGGCAACTTCTTCTTTAAGTGCAGGAGCACCGACAGCATGAGGTCTGTATCACCGCTCTCGATCGCCTTGTCCAGAGCAAGCTCATCCTCTTCCATGCTCATCAAAAGGGGCACTTGCCTACCTCCCCGCGGCTCGTGATTGAGGAGCTCAGTCGCCAGTCGAGCTCGTCCTTCCTGGTACGCAGCTCGTGCGATCTCTTCAAAAGAGATACCAGGTTTGCCAGAGAGCCGCTCCACGATCAACCGACAAATTGTGTCATCGTCTTCGGATCCCACGCGAACCTTTGCCGACGCCCAGTGAACGTAGATCCGATCTGAGGCCAACTTGAGATACGCAGCAATCTTGAGCGCTAGCAAATACTCTCTCCGATTCAGCAGCCGTTGGATGAGCCTCTCGGGGGTCAACCGATGGTATTGCTCAAAAGACAGAGGCATGCCGACCTCGTACCATCGCACTGCATTCAGAACTCGCAGCGTCTCGCACATATCCACAAACTCATCGCTGTTGTAGATGTCGAGCACTGATTTGCCAAACGAGGCGGCTTTTAGCAGTCGCTTCTGCCATTTCTCGCTATACTCGCGGCCGGAAGCATTGACACATGTGTCGACAGCTTCGGTAAGATTGGGGCGAATTAGTTGGATGTAATCGTCGGCTTTAGGAGACTGGATCTCTAACTGGCCAACGGCGTCTAGTAGAATTGACCCTGGCGATGAATCGGAAGACTGGCCAAAGACATCCAGCGTCTCTTGGTGTATCCTCTCCAGGAATTCGCATGCGTCGTTTGTGATTAGTCGAGCACCGTCGTGCTCTAAGCATTGTCAGCAGGCGAACCTTTCAAAGATCTGGGACAAAATACCTGAAATTACATGCACTCGCGTGCTGTCGTAGATGTACGATAGAGACTCATCTCCAGGCGCAATTATATGTACTTCGTCCTCCCATGCAATAAGCGCATCACTTCCACACCACTCCACATATTGCGGCGGTGTCTTCGAGTTTGAGTCGTGTTCCATCAGTCGCTCTTGGAAGTCGCTCGAGATGACATGTGCCTTGCCGTTCTCGGCATAGAGATTGACGTATCGGCCATCTGGCGATACACTGATGTGTGTGAACGGGCCAATGTCCAAGAACCGGTCTTCGCAGTCCGTGGCATCTACCACAAAGACAGTCTTTTCGACGCTCAGCAATACTTCCACTGATCTCGATAAGGTGTGGTTTGGTGATATAATGGACCAAGAGTGGATGTGGCCTTCTGGGGGTGTCGCAAGAGCCTTGGGTCGAGGCTCAGTATAAGAAGACACCGTCACCAAGGAGTTGTTGCCTAGAAGCGCCACCATGCCATGATCGTAGAATCTGTTCCTCAGTAAGCGGAATGTCGGAGGAAAGGGATAGAGCACCCGTACCGGCATGATTCGACACTGTGGATATCTGCGCCATGACCGAGAGAGAATTGAGTGAAGTCGCTCTGTAAATCATAACAGCGCACAGTTCCGTCGGCGGTGACAACGAGCAGAGTCTCGTCCTCTGACCAGCCAAGGCCTTTAATGGAGCCCTTATCCCAGGCGATGCTCCGTAGCTTCTTCCCAGATAAACCGTAGACGTCGATGGCTGGTTTGGACGAGGTTCCTGGTTGATATGCCAGGAGTTTTGTTTCATCTCGCCATAGCGCTGATGATGGTTAGCACCCATCAGAGTACAAGCCTGCTCCCTCCCGTTCGCGATCTTTGCAAGACTTAATGATGAAAACCCCATCTCCTTGTTTTTGTTACAAAAGTATCGATACAGAATTGGCAGAGTATACATCTAATAAAGAAAACGAGTCCAAATGTAGATCAAACTCACCTATAGCACCCGCATATGGAGCTCCCACGACAATCGAGTTGTCCAAATCCAGGTTTGTAAACACCGCCTCATACAGCTGCGTTCTCCGGAACCACTTGTCCCCCACGCTTTCCCAGTCGGCTCGAGGCTGAAACGTGTCCATGTCGCACTATTGCATCGTGAATTCCCCTCTTCCTTTAGCTGTCTGCGATGAGAGCTATCAGCCTGGGGTTGAAGGAGAGAGCTCCAGTGACGTTGGGAGGCGCCTACGCTAAGCCGCCGCGGCAGGTCGCCTGGGCGCTGGGCTATTCTTCGGCTAAATAGGCTCAGAGGCATGTCCCCACCGGCTTGCATCATGATCCATCATCCAATCCCACAGGAATGGGGACGGAGAAGCTTATCAGCCTCGTCCGAGACACTTCTTCTTTGTTTCTACTTCTACACCTTCACCTTCGACAAGGTTGGCTCGCCCGCAGTTTGACGAACTGCCGCCCACCATGTCCAACTGGCGAGAACATTATCTTTCCTCGCTGAAAGATGCGGAGCTCAGCAACCCCGTCAACATGGAGCTGGTACAAACATGTGCGGACAACCCCACCCTACCCCTCGCATCTTCAAATGGCGAACGAAGACGACGAACTGACGCTTCTCAGGCTCGCAGATGGCCGACCGAATTTCAGCGCTAGAAGCTGAGAAGGCCTCTCTCGAGTCAGTAGTGGCCTCCACCGGAAAGGGTACTACGCAAGCCAAAGCGCTTCCGACGGACGACCCCGGGGTCGCACAACTTAAAGTCGATCTCGCCGAAGCCCTACGGGCCAAGGGCGTCACGGACGTCCGGCTTCGCACCGCCGAGGAGGAACTCGCCAAGCTACGACTGAAAACGAAAGGCGACTCCAGGTCGATAAGGGACATGACCGCCGACAGAACAACGATCACTACCAAACTCAAGGACCGAGAATACGAATTACGAGAGAAGCGAAAACTGATCGAGGTACGCCAAGACCCGCCCGTTGCGACTGACGCATCGCTAACGGTGTGACAACAGGGAGTGCAAGATGAAATGATCGCCTTGAATCTCCAGTTATCCATGGCTGAGAAAGAGCGGGACAAGGTAAAGAAGGAAAACAAGGAGCTCGTCGACCGGTGGATGAGAAGAATCGCTCAGGAAGCCGATGCTATGAATCTCGCCAACGAACCCATCTTCGAAAAGGGGCGATAGGCAAATTTCGGACGAACAAACATGTGATATCGAGTCGAGGCCGCGCGCCTTAAGCATGTCGAAACAATGTGCTGTATGGAGTATCCTGTAAGCCTAAAACCCCAAACCCCCCCTTCCAACGCCCTCATTTCTAGTACCGATCCCCTACCTTATCCAATGTGTTACTGATGAAGTAACAGTCTACTTCCGTGTGGAGATGAAATACGGTCCGCCAGCGTTTGTCCAGCTTACATAGCCCTCGGGGTATGTACACTCTTCGACTTCGAGGATGGTACTCCCGACATCGTTGATGTTGTGGTTGTTACTTTTGGAATCCGCAACGAAGGATTTGAGAGAGATGACTTTGCATCCCGACTTCAAGTCGAGGAACATGCGGACCAGGTCGTCGTTGAGTTGCGAGGTGAACGCCTTATTGTTGACGAGCACAACGTCAGCACGTTTGAGGGCTTCGTGGATGGCGACGTTCTTGCGAAAGTCGCCCCGCTTGAGATGTACCTTGCCTGCCCGGATGCCCCAAAGCAAACATCTGGCGTCAAACTCCTTCTTCTGAGCCTCGGCAAGGTTACAGGCGTTCTCCATCATCTCGCAGCCCCAGCTCTCGCAGCCAATTTCCAGCGCCGCTTGCAGGGCAACGTTTCCTACTCCCGAACCCAAGTCCACGAAGACCTGCTCCGAAGCCATCTTGGTTTGCTCCACCAGGATCTTCGAGATGAAAGGATGAAGAAGCTCCCCATAGACATAGTCAGTCCCGTTCTCGTACTTGCTTAGCAGCTCGACCTTGGGCGCGACTGTCCGGTCATAGACCTGGTCCAGAATAAAGGCAACGAGGTTTTGAGGGAGCTCATGTTGGCTTTCCAGGTTCTTGGCGATAATACCGTCTTCTACCAAGTTCAGGAGCTTCTCGTTGTATTCCCGCAGAGCCGACTTGAAGCCCATCAAATCTTGGATGTTACGGTTGGATGCTTTTTCCAATCGGCGAATGAGACCGCCATTCTGGTTGGTGAAGGGCTCGGCCTCGTCATCCGTGAGATAAGTTTCGGCTACATGTCGAACAACCCTTATGCTAGCCTCGACAGCGTCGATCTTGTCCTTGCCCCATACCAACTCATATCTGCATAGCACGTTAGCATCTGGCTCGCGAGCGAGGTAGGACCTACTTACTTCTCCCGCGGTTGCAAGCTTGGATACTGTAATTCTATTGCCACGTCTTCCTTGGACTCGGCTCCCATTACGGGTACGCACTTCGTATCAAGCGACGCCACGTCTACGGCATGGATGAATTGAAGACCATCGATCCTGTCTTCAAACGCCCTCTTACTCTTGAGTCGGCGGTTCGGGTCCACATAGCGTCCATCTTCGGTTCCCTTTCGTTGTCTCTTGCTCGGCTCCAAATCCATCCAACCATCATCCTCGGCGTCGCTGTCTTTGTCGAAGTTGATGCGTTCCGTGGCCGGCGAGCGACGCGCCGCGGGCGCGTTGCTCAGTTTGCGCTTGCGCTCCAGCCG
>JAANBC010000695.1:0-12700 GCA_014621405.1 Stylonectria norvegica | reverse complement strand
TTCTTATTTTTTAATTCTAATTTTATTTCATATTTTCTTATTATTATTAATTTATAAAACTTAAGAAGATAGATTTATAACTAATAAGTATATAACTTATATTATTCTATTTTTATTAGAGAGATAAGAGATAAGTAAGCCTTTCTTAACTGGCTAAGTATAGTGCAAGTTTGCACTTCTATTATCTTGCATAAATACACTAATTGGATTTTCTTTTCTGCCATTTTAAACTTTTAGGCGGTAAGTGATTTATCGCAGCTCCACCCGCTTTCATATAAAAGAACGCTGTGCCTCCAACTGTTGAACTTTTTTTCTTTCCCCTTCATGTCGACAATACTTCAGTATGTGAACCCTGCCTGCTCCTCTCACTCTCCAAAAAGATGTGGCCCATGAGAATCACCTGATATACTGTTATGGACACGGGCGAGGCTTGTTATTCACTTTGCTTTCACTAATTCATTTGCAGGAGAATCATTTCTATAGTACTCGACCTCCTCTTGGTTCCCTAAAAGAGCCACAGATCCTACCCTGGTTGATGAGTGTTAATCCTCGACACCCTAGAGTGAATACCTTGGTCCTCTCGCTCTATCCGCGAGGATGGCACTAACCGCTTTCTTGCGGTTATTGTCCAGAGAGTTGTTTTTCTCTTGATGATCTCGACCCCGGTTGCGTTTTTGCCTTCGGGCGCGCGCCGGGGTGGGTGTTGACGGAAGTCTGACAGGCGCTTCTCCTTTCATTATTTTCATTGTGCTCTGGGGCTTGCCTCGGTCGCGAAGAAGTGTAGGCTCTCAATGCGAGGCGCGGGCATGTCTTGTATGTCGAAAATTCTGACCAGGTTCATTGAGAGTCACCGGCTTACCTGAATGCTTGTCGAGCAAGCGGATGATTATGGTGTCGCGTGCTACTAAGGGCCCCTTGGGTCGTTCCTCCCCAAGGGGGGGCCACTGAGTAAGGAACTGAGCGTTGATTCAGGAAAAAAGGAAGAAGATACTTAATTTAATTAGGTCTTTTTAGTAAAACTTAAGTAGTCTGCTTTAATTAAATATACTTTATATAAAGATATATATACTTATAAGAATATTAGCTTAAGAATAATTTATATAAGCAGACTTTTATTACTATAAAGAAACTATTCTTATAAAGAAGAATACTTTATTTTATTAGTAAAACTACTCTTAATCTAAGTATCTTTATTTCCCGAATTAACGCTCAGTTCCTTATTCAGCGGCCCCCCCTTGGGGAGGAACGACCCAAGGGGGGGTCGAGATTGAGGCCCCCTTAGTATACGAAACTTTTTCATTTTCTTGAAAATTGAACTGAGATCCTTTTCGCTTGCACAGGGCTGGTGCCTGCACGTGATACAGTGTCGGAATTAATAATCGTGTGTCGGCCTACAAGTCTTGCCAGTGCTTACATGCGCTGTATATAAGCATGTGTATGATAGGGCACGTGATTGTCTGTGATATCGTCAACTGTCGGGAGGATCAATTTAACGAACGACTTTGGCCGATGGCCGACCGTTTGCGCCGCCGGCTATCTCACGCCTCGCCGTATCTCTCACATAGCTCTTAAACATAACTTGTACATAAGATATCTGTGATACCTTGATAGCGAACACTTGCGATTAGATATGCCTAGTTTCGTGCTAACGGTTAGTAGCCCTGTGGCGAGAGGAAAACGCTTAGCTGACAGATAAGCGGGCTCTCGGGCATTGGCCCGCATCTTATCATTGGCCACGGGAATCCTTTATCTTTGGATCTACCGCTCAGTAGAGTAAGGTGCTCGGGGCGCGCGATGGGCTAAACTGCACGTGGCCGCGCCTCGTTTTCCCCCACCCTTTCCTGCCTTGTACATATATATTACACCAACCGACAGTATCAGTTGGATTTCCACTCTACGTATCCCTGTGTCTGGTGTTTATGCCAAGCCCTCATCAATACAATTACTCGTCATGAATCCCGGGGAGAACAAGGAAATGTTCGAGAAGAGCACCGCCGAAAGCTCTTCCGACCATGTGCCCTACGAGACTGGTCACGTGAGCAAGTTGAGACGACGCTTGCCCGGGTTTAGCTGGGCAGTTCGTCAGGAAGAGAGCAGCTTCGCTGCCACGCCCAGCGCATCTAATGCTGATTTCGATCCGATTCCCCCGTCAAAACGCACCTGGACTTGGGGCGCATATGTCGCGTATTGGATGGCCGACGCCTGGGCCGTTTCAAATTGGGAAGTGGCTTCTTCCATGATTGCAGTTGGCCTGGACTGGAGAATGGCGATTGGTGCTTGCGTCCTCGGCAACACTATCATGGGACTAGTCATCACCGCTAATGGCAGGATCGGTGCCATCCTTCACACCCCGTTCCCCGTCCTCGCGAGAATGCCATTCGGGTACTATTTCAGCTACTTTGTGGTCTTATCTCGTTGCGTTCTAGCCACTGTTTGGCTCGGTGTCCAGACCACCACAGGTGGCCAATGCATGGCTGTCTTGCTCACGGCCATTTGGCCAAGTTTCGCCAATATTCCCAACAGCATCCCTGAAGACCAGGGTATTACTACGTCCGGAATGGTTGCATTTTTGCTATATTTTCTTCTACAGCTACCCTTTCTTTGCATACCATATACAAAGGTACCATCTATGCATCCAAGTTCCCGTATAATCCGCGGGAACTTTTCTTCCACTTCCCTATGATACTTACACTGTGCAGGTTCAATATTTCTTCGCCTTCAAGTCAGTTATTGCACCGATTGTGTTTTTGGCAGTCTTCGGAGACACGCTACGCAAGGCGGGCGGTACGATCAGCAAAAGTACGGTCATCACTGGGGGCCCTACTGTGAACGGCTCAGTCCTCGCCTGGGCTTTTTTCGGAAGTTAGTACAGCCTCCTTGTGCTATTCAATTACCGTGACAACTTTGCTAATAACCTTCATTTTTATAGATCTCAATGGAGTCCTTGGTAACTACGCCACATTGGGTTTAAACATTGCCGACTTTTCGAGATACGCCAACAAGCCCAGCGCGCAGAACATTCAAGCTATCGTCATCCCATGCATCTTTAGTGAGTACCCTCAAATTTCACGCCTTTGTCCAATTTGCATATTAATTGCGTGTGTAGCTATCGTTGGCCTGTTGGGAATCTTCACCGCGGCTGCCGCTCAAACAGCGTATGGTAAGGTTATGTGGAACCCTATCGAAATCATTGCTTTATGGATGGAGGATGGTTCCAGTGGTGGCCGTGCCGCTGCTGCATTCGCCGCTATCGGCTTGCTCATCGTCACCCTGGGTATCAACATCTCCGCAAACTCCATCAGTGCTGCCAATGATCTCATGGCGTTCGCCCCGAAATATATCGACATTCGCCGAGGCCAATTGCTCGCCGCTTTCATCGGAAGTTGGGCTTTTGTCCCGTGGAAAATTCTCGCATCAGCGTCAACGTTTCTTGCTTTCCTAGGTGGTTATACCATCTTCCTGGGTCCCATGACTTCTATTCTCATGTGCGACTACTTCATTGTCAGACGCGGTAATGTTTCTGTGCCTGATATGTATAACTTCCACGGCATATACCGCTATTCTCCCAAGTTTGCTACGAATTGGCGTGCAGTGGTTGCTTTCTTCGTTGGCTGCGCTCCACCTCTGCCTGGTTTTGTCAATAACATCGTTGTCTCTGGCGGCAATGTTACTGGTGTCTCTGTTGGCGGACAGCATATGTAAGTCACCCTCTCGGATTTGTACATCGTGCACTTAGTGCTTGAACCCGCGCTGATCTTGTGCTTGCACAGTTTCGCCATTGGATACGTCTATTCCTTTATTGCTGCTGGCGTGTTCTACTGGGGGTTCAATGCTTTCTTCCCACATACGGAATCGCAGATGGACCACCCTGAAACAGGCGAGGAAATTATCGCAGCTCAAGATGCTAAAAACGTAGAAAAACGACGCGCAGACTTAGCTGGACAGAAGCCGAACATTCTAAGCCGGGCCTTTGAGGTTTAGTGATCTTGAAGTACAGTTTCCACAGATTTGAAGGAGTGTGTCTGCCTGTCATAGTTATATAAACACCAGCAATTGCAGCATCTGGTACCTTTGCAGTGATCCCGTTACCGCTCTCTTGTGCCTTCCTACTTGTTCGTACAAACTACTTGCAAAGTAGGCAACGTTGTGGTGGCTAGGGAGAGTCAAAGGATCAAATATCAGGCTAGTTGCTTCGGGGGTTATGACTACTAGTAGAACATAGGGAGGGACACGGTGAACTCCGCCGGGGTTGATCTCATCAAGCAGAAGGGTAGGTGCCATTGCGGCAAGGCTGCTTCCCAGAAAAAAACTTGTCGGATGTTGCACAAGCTTGTTGCCGTTCTATGTGTCTTCAGCCGCTTGGAGGCTGTTTAAAAGAACGATTGGCCGAGTGTAGAGAATGATTGGACCCCGTTGAATATTTCCTATATTGAAGGTGCTAGCGGAGACAATTATGCGCGACTCGAACCGGAAATACGACTATCCCAATTTAACCGATGGTGACGTAGCATCGGTTTTCTAGCTCGCTTAGAAATATTCCATTCCGTTCTCGCTCACTCATCTATCATCTAGCAATTCATCTCTAAAGTACTTTGAAGGAAGCACTAGTGAAATAGAACAGAGCAGTTGCAAGAAACGTCCCGCTGCTTCTACTTACCCCATGTACGTAGAGATTAAAGAGCTAGGTGACGTTCCGTGTCTGGAGGCCGTGTCGTCACTCGTCCCAGCAAAGAGGGGCAATACTAATGAGCCAGTCCGTCATTCGGAATCACTTAATTGGCCCACATACGCCGCTCATCCGAATCCCCAAGATTCAACGGATTGTGGCGGCATAGTGGAGTACCAAGGTGACCTATGCCGCGTGTTGATGGTAGGACTGGTTGCGGGGTAAGATCCGAAGATCGGGAGGTCACTGCCTAGTGTGTCTTGGCCTGTAGGCTGCGAAGCACATTGGTCCAGTCTCATGCTGCTCCTTTCGCAACGTTACAGTAAGCGTAGTAGTCTGACCCTGAGTTGATCTCCAAGGTAGGAGCACCTAGATTTCTTTGGTTCGAGAAACCTATCCGCTGAGCTTATCTCGGTCGGCTGTCTGAAAATGCTGACCCCAAGCACGAGATATGGCCAACTATAGCCTTCCATGTCATTGACCCGAACTAGCCGTCGTTTTACCCGCAAGTATGCTCGGCTGCGCGTTGACATTGGGACACTTAAGAGCCTGCGTCTGTCCCCTCTGTAGAATTGAATACCACAAGCACCAAGTGTAGCTACGGACGTTTCTACAGCTTTCATATCTTCTGTCAATTTGACGCATAATCTTCAAGTCTCCAACATCATGGCGGTATTTGGCCACCTCGTTGTGGCTTCGCTCCTCGCCCATGCCACAGCAACAGGAGTTCTATCGCCTCTGCCACCAATGGGCTTCAATGACTGGTCACGCTACATGGGTGGCTTGAATCAAAGTCTGTTTGTACAGACTGCGGAAGCCATGATCGAAAGAGGGCTGCTTGCTGCCGGCTACAACCGTTTAAACTTGGATGATGAGTGGTCCACTATGGAACGACTATCGAATGGCTCTATGGCCTGGGACACTGAAAAGTTTCCCGATGGCCTGCCCTGGTTGACAACATACTTGAAGGGAAAAGGCTTCATCCCAGGCATCTACACCGACGCCGGCAATCTCTCTTGCGGCGGGTTCCCAGGTGCATTGGGCCATGAAGAGATCGATGCACACGACTTCGCATCATGGGGCTTCGAGTACTTGAAGATGGATGGTTGCAACATGCCCGACACGACTGAACCAACATACAAGCGCGTATATGGAAAGTGGCATAGCATCCTCAGTAACATGACCAATCCCATGATCTTTTCAGAGTCTGCGCCGGCTTATTTCGCTGAAGCCTCCAACTTGACAAACTGGTATGCCGTGATGGATTGGGTTCCTCAGTACGGACAGCTCGCGCGACACTCTCGCGATACACTGGTCTGGAACTCAACAAATTACTGGCCGGATATTACCGGCTGGGACAGTATCATGTTCAACTATGGCCAAGAGGTTCGCCTTGCACGCTTCCAAAGGCCCGGATACTTTAATGATCCCGACTTCCTGAATGTCGATCACTTCGACTATACACTGGATGAGAAGCGCTCGCACTTTGCTCTGTGGGCTACCTTTTCAGCTCCTTTGATCTTGAGTACCGATGTTTTGAACATGACAGTCGCAGAGGTTGAATACCTCACTAATACCGACATCATCGACATCGACCAGGACCCTCTGGTGCAGCAAGCGACTTTAGTGATCCAGAGCGACTCTTGGGATGTTTTGACGAAGAGCTTGTACAATGGTGACAGGCTTGTTACTGTCCTCAACAAAGGCAATATCACTAGTGATTTGACTGTTCCTTGGTCATACATTGGCATCTCCCCAGAGACTCCGAAAACGCCGACTACTCTCAATGTCAAGGAACTCTGGACTGGGAAAACAACCACTGTCAAGATTTCGAAGTCTAAAGGCATAGTTGCGACAGCAGTGCCTAAGCATGGTACAGCTCTCTTCAGGCTTTCAAACCCTACACCCGGCAACTCCGTAGAGGTTATTCCAACTGGTCAGATCTTCAATACTTTCTCTATGAATTGCCTAACTGCTGTCCATACTGGGCAGCTGACTTGGGCAACATGTGAGGGAGACAAGGGACAAGTCTGGCGGGTTTATGCGGATGGTTCCATTAGCAGTCTCTTAGATGAGACCAAGTGCGTTACTGAAGCCAGAGGTAGCGCTCACTCGATACGCTGTGATCGAGGAAGTGGGACCACGAACCGATGGTATTATTCTGTTTCGGGTAATTTAGTCAACAAACATACAGGACACTGCCTTACTGAAAGCAGCGATGGGTTGGTGTTAGCTAATAACTGCGGTTATCTGACAAATGAGCAGGTTATTGCTCTCCCTATCGGAGTCGCTATGTAATAAGCAAGATATAGCCGAAGTAGTAAATAGCTATAAATATTAGTTATTTAAAAGAGAGTATTAAAATTAAAAGTTAAAGTTAATTTATATTTTTAACTATTAGTATATAATATGAATTACAATAATATTTTATTATTATCTTTAAATATATAAGGATATTACTTTATATATTTAAAGTCTTTTTAATCTCAATATACTTATTATAATAATATCTTTAAGATAATAGTCTGTATAAACAGATACTACTAATATAACCTTTAATCTGAAGTAGGAGTCTTATAAATCTTGCCATTACAAAACTCAACCCACCCGTCCAGGTCCTCAGTCTTTATCACAGTACTAAATGCCGTGATATCAGTCCCATTCGGATCCTTGAAACACCACTTGTCTATATTCGCGACAGGTGAATCGGACCCGCTGTCTGGTGGGTACTCGATGTGGAAAACAGGCTTCCCGGCCGTGATAAAAGGTGTGAAGCTGGCGCACTCCTTGATATCCGAGCACTGCTCGTTGACAGAAAACTGAACATGATCGATGACCGTCGTAACAATTGATGCCGCGTTTTTTAGTCCTAGGGCCAAATTGTTCGCGATTGCAGCAGGTGCAAGGACGTTCAGAACAAAATTCACAGAATCCTGTTCAGTCAAACCCAAACCGCCACCGTTGTTATCCTGATAGTTCTGAGTTAGCTTGTCCAATTTCATGATTCAACATCTAGAGTAAGATGACCTACATATGCGTCCACATTGTCAGGGTCAATGGCATCACAACCCATTTTTGCCGCTGTGGCGATTCGGTTCTTCATGATAGCGGCCACATTGGCACTCTTCAGATCCAGCCAGTATTCGCCCGGCCAGCCAACGAGCTCTGAACCCTTATCACTCGCTGTGAACTTGGTGGAATCCGGTCGGTCGGGCTCATAAGATCCGGCGCTGAAGTAACAAATTACTTTTTTGCCAATCTTATGTAGCGCATCGATCTTGCTCTTGTCCGTGCCATCCTCTGTATTCGTGAAAAGATCAAAATCCAACACCTGCACATTGTCCGTAGTAGAGGGAGAGTTGACATCGATATCGACGGCGCCGGAGAGAACAATTTCCCACGTTGTACCGGCTGTTGGTTGCCAAATGACGGCTTTCGCCACACCAGCGGCCAAACCAATCAGTAAAGCGTTGTGATGCATTGTATGGTGTGTATGGTCTGATGCTACTGAATGAGGTTCTTAATGAACGTGTAGAAATGTGCGAATTATGGAACCTCTTATAACGGTTGTGGGAACAGTACCCGAATCGCGTGATATCAGAAGCCTACCCCTATTATGGACACATGTATATTAGAAACAGTAAAGCTGACAGTATATATTAATTACTTACTATTACCTTGCTATTATTTGCTCCTTAATGCCTTGCACTATTTCATCTTTATTTACTATAGGGGTGCACTAAATAAAGCCTGCTGAATCTTTATAAGTCTTACTATTCGCATGGGATACTATCTCTATTCGCATAGAAACTGTTAGAACCAAAGATACTTGATTGAAGTTGCATGAGGCATTTTCCGGCTTATGCGGGTGCCTTACTATGCTTTATATACACTATTCCTAAAAGACTCTAGCTTTTACCCCTAATATTATAGACTTATTATATAAAACTCCTTTAGTTATTTTAGGGTGCCTTTTAGTATTATATATAATAGTTCCATTCTAATACACTCTCTTAGATTTTACCTTAAAAAAGATCTATAAATATTTATTTTTAATATTTTATAATTTATAATATTATATTAATTACTCTGCTTAAAATAATAAAAAAGTTATATTACTATAACTACTCTATACTATTATATACTAGTACTATATTAGTGCTATATATATATATTATAAGTATATATAACCGCATCTTATATTTGCTATATATACTCTATACCTAGTATATATATATTATAAATACCCTATATTTAGACTAGACTCTCTAAAGAACTAGATATAAATACTAATATATACTTCTAGTCCACTTACTCTGCCTCCTAAGATATAAGAGCACCTTCTAGTTATCTATATTAAAATAAATTTCTAAACTATAGAGATTATATAAGAGACCTGCAGCAGGTCTGCTATAGTAGTATATAAGTTTTCCTCTCTTATAAGGGTTTTTCCTATATAATTATTATATAAAAGCTCTATCTATCTAAATTAGGTCTATAGTATATTAGTAATAATAATAATATTCTTCTTTCTTTATATATATTTACTAAACTCTATTATAGTCTTGCAAGTTATTATTAGCTAGCCTAGAGGTATAGGGCTATTAGTTGCTTTTTTAAGAATAATATTAGTATTAATATTAATAACTAGAGGTTCTATAGTAAAAGTAATATATTTTTTAAGTCTATTATATTAGGGATTAGAAGCGCCCCCTTTTCCCTATATTATTTTTTATATTTTCTATAGACTTATATAAGTTAAGTACTTAAAGGGACTGCTAGATCTAGTTAGACTAGAAAGATTATCACTCTCTAGTCTTAAAGACAGAGGATTATTTAATTTATTAGCAGTCTCTTTATTATATTAATTTTTCTCTGCCTTTCTATCTATCTTATTAACCTCTGCTCTTCTTAAACTATTAGATCTAATACAATCCAAGCCTTCCTAAAAGACGATCTCTTTAGATAAATTCTATTGCATCTGACCTGGGGTTAGTGTATGGTTTGTTCCCTCTATAAACTATAAGTAATTATTCTAATAAATAGTTATAAGTTAAAGTTAGAAGCCTAGTTCTCTTTATTTAATTACTAAATTAAGCTCTAAGTATTAATATAATATTATCTTTATAACTTAATACTATAGATATTATTATTATATATTTTAAAAGCTTTTTATAAAGGCATCTTATTAGCTAAGGCTTATATCTTCTTATAAGTAATATTAAGCTATATTCTTATTACTTATAGTATTATAAAACTCTAGTTAGGTCTTTTTTAAGTCTAAATTAGATACTTATTAAAGAGGTTATTAAGGCTAATATTAAGAAACTCCTCTAACTTATAAAAGAATATATATTTATTATCTTCTTTTATTACTTAGCCTTTTAATAGTAATTTTATATATTATTTTTTTTAAAATAAAGATTCTAAGTGCTATATATATAAGAGAAGTAGTTAAAGTTATTATTAAAAGAAAGAGAGAATAGGAAGTTATAAAATAAATAAAGACTAAGTAGAAATAAATAATATAAATTAAGATTAAATAGTATATAATAAAGTTTAAAGAGAAAAAGCTTAGTTTTTAATAAATTAATAGTAATAGGGTATTTAATATTAATAGCTAGAGGCTTTAAATTAGAGTAGTAAGAGTATTATTTATAATAATAAAGCTATAAAGAGTGGTTTTTAATAAGAGTATATAAAAGAAAAGATAAAGAGAGCTTATAAAAGCTTAGTTAGTATAGGAAAGCTCTTTATCTCTTTATATTAAGATATTATCTTATAGCTTAATACTTAGTATTATAATTTATAGCTATAAGCTAAGCTTCTAAAGCTAGCTCTTAGCTATGCCTTTTACCTTTCTTTTTTCTTTCTCTTTTTTTTTCTCTTTTATCTCTCTTATAATCTTAGTCTTATCTCTTCTCCTTTTTCTAAGTACTAGCTTTTCTTTCTCTTTATTATATACTCTCTCTTTTAAATTAATCTAATAGCTCTTAATTTATTATCTTTAATAACTTCTTTTTATACTATTATTATATCTTTTTTTTAAGGCTAAAGTTAATAATATACTTAAAGTATTAAATTAAGTCTTAAAGAATTAGCTTCCTAATATCTATTATCTTATTAAGTATAATATTAATTATATCTTTTTTATTTAAGTAATTTAAACTACTTAATAGGCTTATAATACTATTTATAAGCCTTTTACTTAGAATAAGGCTTATTAAATTACTTATCTATAGAAAATCTTTAATATTTAATTATATAGTAGATTAGCTCTTAGTTATTATAAGAAGCTTATATATATTAAGCTTGCCTTTTCTAAAGGGGCTGATCCTAAGAATTTCTAGTATAACTTTATATATAATAATAATAGCTTTTTTACTAACTTTTCTTAAAAGATATATTTAAAACTAAATTAGGTCTTTATTTCTATTAATATCTCTTATTTTTTAAGATAATTCTTTAATAAACTTAATAACTAAGCAAGTTATCTCTATACTTTTTTTTATTATCTTTTATAGTTATTAGAATCTAATTATATATTAATATTATATTAAATCCTATATTTAGTATATTACTTATAATAATAATAATAATACTAAGCTAATAATACTAAGAAGCTTATTATAATATATAAATAACTTTATTATAATATTTAACTTATTATTAATAATACTATATATTGGAATTCTACTCTATTAATAATTAAATAAACTATCTGCCTTTATTAGCTTATTATATAATAGATTATAATAAATTCTATAAAGACTAATCTTAATAAGCAGCTATTATAGTTTAAGACTCTTATAAATATAAATTAGAAGACTTTAGAAGATATAATAGTATTACTATTACTACTATATTATAAGACTAAGAGATTTAAGTTTTAAGCTCTAAGTTAGATTAGATTTATATTAATAAGCTTATCTTTATTAATTAAGTACTTAGCTTTCTTACTAAGCTATTATTTTAATAATAACTTATAAAATAAGCCTTATTAATTATATTATATAATTATACTAAATTCCTGCCTTAATAATTATAAGATTAATTAATTAGACTTATTATTATAATAACCTTACTTTAAGCCTAATCTTAGTTTTTAATAATATTATAAAACTCTTTATAAAGCCTATTAAGCTATAGTTAATATATTTAAATTATATAAAATAAAATTAGAATGCTTATTAATCTATTAGGCTATTATAATTCTGCATTTTAGGATTTTAATATATTAGATAATATCTAAATACTCTTATAAAAAAAAAAGATTAAATAAAAGCTATATTTAAGGAGTTTTTTTTTATAATAATTAAGCTTATAAAGCTATTAGAGTAAAAGAAGCAGCTTTTTCTATTACTAATTATAATAATAGGCTTTTAAATTTATTGCCTAGCTCCTTTTATATAAATCTAATTAATTTTAATAGAAATAGTAATAAAAAATTATAAGCTTAGTTCTTTAAACCTCTTAAGAAGGTTAAGTACTTTATTTAATTTTAACTATAATATTAATATACCTATCTATTATAATTAATAATAGCTCTTAATATTCTATTAATACTAGCTATATTTACTAATTATCAGTATATTTTTAGCTATATTAAGCTTATAATAAGTATATAATATTATAACTTATAAGATAAGACTCTTAAAGCTATTAAGTGTTTAAAACGCTAGAAAATAAGCTATTAAAAGAAGAATAGAATAATTAAGTTATAGAATTAAACTATATAAATTTAATAGTTAGGTTCTTTTTATAGATTAATTAATTTAAGTTAAGTTAAGTCACACACTTTAAATATAAGTTAGCTAGGCCACAAATCAAGCATTCGAAATAGCCTGCTTAGTTTGACTTGATCGCAGCCTTGGGGATTGGTGCCGAGCTGGCCGAGACTGCACCGGCAACGATGAGGCTCTTCTTGTAGAAGTCGTCGTTTAAATAACCGAATTTTGCCGGCCAACCGTCGATCTTGGGGGAACCCGCATCGCCGGCTGCGGTAACCACGAGATACCCCTTTCCCCAGATGTT
>JAANBC010000694.1:0-12751 GCA_014621405.1 Stylonectria norvegica | reverse complement strand
TTTCTTTAGTTATTAATTTAAGTTATATTGCCTTATATTATATTACTCTATTACTTAGTAAGGCTTATATCTAAGAAACTCTTTATAAACTTATTATTCTTTGCTAAGTTATTATAGTTATTCTATGCCTTTTAATTAATTATAGCTATATTTATAACCTCTATAGTATTATTCTTAATAGCTTAGGCCTGACTGCCCTAGATTATTAGCTTAAGTATAGGCTAAATATAGATAAAATAAAGGGAGTTATTCTTAAAAGACTAGCTAAATCTAGTATTAAGATCTAAGTAAAAGCTATATAATTAGCCTAATAACCTATTCTTAGTAATAATATTGCAAAATATAGCCTCTATTATCCTAGAATTATAAAATATAATAAGGTTATTTATATTATAATAGGCCTTTATAATTAAGTAGTATAAGACTAATATAATATATATTATAAAATTAAAATATATAACTTAAATATCTTAGAAGCTAAGGTATTATACTATCTTATTAAAATATATATCTTTTATATTCTAATATAAATAGTAATATATATTACTTATTAAAATCGCTTTATTCTTATTTAAAAAGACTATAGCTTTATTATTAATATAAAAAATAGCAGTAATAATAAGCTTCTCTCCTTTAATAATATTAATAAGCTGCTTAATAATAAAGGCTTTAAATAATATAGGTAAGAACTTAGTAAGGCTTTAAATTACTATAATTCTCTTATTATTATTATAAGACAGGTATTTTAAGCTATTATTTTTCTTATATTTAAAGGCAATATATAAGAATAAGAAGTTAAAGATACTTTACTTATAAAAATTATATACTAAAGTTTTTACTATATTAGTAAAGAGAATAGTATTAATATTAATTATCTTATAGCTATAGTAGCTAATAAGAATTAGTTCGCCAGCCTCTATATTATTCTTAGCCTTTTTTATTAAAATCTTAATAGATAACTCCTTTAAATATATGCAGATAGTAAGAATCCTTTAGGTTCCTCTAATATACTTCTTAAGTTTAAGTATATATTAGAGCTTCTTTAGGGTTATCTTATCTATAAGACCCTATTTAATAGCAGTAATAAAGAGGAGTAGAAGCTTTATTACTTTAATTATAAGCTTAATTAGGTTTATAGTATTAGCCCTATAAATATTAGTAAAGCCCTCCTGCTAGAGCAGCTTTAATAATAGCTTTATAGGGCTCTTATTTTTATTCTTTAAAATATAAGATAAAAAGCAGCCTTAAGTATTATATAGAGTAGATATTATAGATTAAGAAGAGTAATTAGAACTAGTTATAAGGTTATAATATATAACTAGCTTATTAAAGTTAATCTTAATAAGGTCTTTATTAAACTTAATATTATTTAATTACTACTTAGTAATATATTAATTATAGTATTTAACTAAGGGAAAGTATATACTATATTTTATAAAGAAGGAGCTATAATTTAAATTATATTCTTTCTTAATAGCCTAAAAGCAGAACTTCTTTACTATAGATTGCTTAGTCTTAGCCTAATTAGTAAAATAATACTAAGAGAACTTATTTTTATAGCTATAAAGCTAGAGAGTATAATAATAGCTTATATAAGAGAGAGTAGGCTTATTCTTAGTTAAATTAGTATAGAACTTCTTATAGTACTTAGTATTATAAGATAAGTTATCTTTAGCTGCTTAGAAGGTAATAGGGGGCTTATTTCTAGTTTTATAGATACTAGGTATAGTATTATTATAAGTTAAAAATAAAAGAGAGATAGAAGTCTTAATAATCTATAGCTTTTAGGCTATCTATAGTATTATAAGATAATAAGAGATAGTTATAATATAAAGAAAAAGAGAGGAAAGAGAAGCTTTAGTAATAAGAGATATTATTTTTATATATATAAGTATAGCTAGCTAATTATACTATATATGCCTCTAAGCTCTTATATATTTTGCAGTGAATTACTACTATTTTCCTAGCTAGTTTATAGTAATATGCAAATAATAGCTAGCTAATCTTATTAATTAGAAATCTATAGTAGATTACTTAGGGCAACTATCTTTAAGTATAAGAGTATCTCCCTCTTATACTTTTAATAGCTTAGTATAACCTCTTCTATCTCTTTATTTCTTAGCTTTTCTTAGTCTTTTTATATATTATTTAGGCAGTATAAATCTTATAAGCTTCTAGCTAAGACTTAGACTAGTCTCTTTTATATTTTATTATTTCTTAAGATATTTTTTGCCTTATTTTATTAATATCTTAAGTATTAACTCTTAAGGTATTAGAGTTAGCGCCAGGTCTCTAGCCTTAGGTTATTTATACTATAACTAGAGCTTGCTTTATACTATTATAGTGCATATTACTAACTCCTCTTACTTTACTTATTAAGCTTAAAACTTCTTAATAAGCTTCTCTGCCTAAATAGCCTCTTATTTTAGTTAAATATTATAGTTATTAGGCTATTCTTTCTAATTAATAAGGTACTATTATATTATTTTAACTCCTTTTTAATTAATAACTCTTATATCTAATATCTAGTTAATCTCCTAGCTTATGCTATCCGGCTAATATGCCTTATTATAAAGTATCTTTATAGCTTTACCTAGCCTTTTTTTAGGGTTTTATTACTTATCTTAAGTATATTATTAATATTATTAGGTAAATATTAAAATTATTTTTTATTTTAAAGTAATAGGCTAGATATTTAACTTAATTAAGGATCTTATAAGAACTAGTTTATCTCTCCTTTAGCTTTTAAACTCAGTTATTAGCTATATAATAACTAATATTTGCCTTCTTCTCTAACTCTAGCTAGACCTAATTATCTGGCTTAAATTCTAATACTTAATATTTTCTATTATAGCAGTGCTTTATTACTACTTATATAAAGATAATAAATATTACTGCCTTATCTTAGAGAAAGGTCTAGTTTATAAGTTATTCTTAATCCCTAAAATACCTTTATCTATTATCTATTCTTATATTAAATATTAACTTACTAGAGGTAGCTTTAATAACCTCTATATAAGAGTTATTTAGTAAGAATTAAATAGTAATTAGTATAAATACCTAAGATTTCTTTAGGTAATTACTTATAAAGAACTAAAATATAATTTCTATAGTCTAGTTCTACTATTTTAATAACCTATCTATCTAAGGATACTATATAATTAAAAAGTATAGCTTACTTTTAAATAATTTCTATAGCTATATTTAAAATCCTAATAAGAATTTCACATCTTAATCTAATATAATAGTATAGAGAATCCCCTAATTAGCCTATAATAACTCTATATATAGTGCCTTTACTTAGTTTTTAATAATATACTAGTTATTTTCTAGGATTAATAAATATATCTTAGTAAATTTATTAATTACTATTATTAGAGCATTAAATAGTATACTATCTTAGAAGGCCTAAAGGTATCTGGCTAAGTTAATAATTAGTAACTTTATAATAAAATCTATTATAATAGTATAGAAGGGGATTAATAAAGAAGTTATTAGAATTATTTTCTTAAGAGGAAGTTTCCTATCTATCTAATTCTGCCTATAAGTATTGCATTCTAATATATACTTCTTGCATTTCTTTATTAAGTATTTAATAATAAAGCTTACTTAAAGATCTTATTATATTCTATTTTTCCCTAAGTAGAACTTTTATTAGTATACTTTTATAATAACTTTATTTATTATTACTTTTAATAGATAAAATTAGCAGTTTCTATTATACTTTATTAAATATAAGAGATTATTTACTTAATAGAAAGAGACTTTAATCTTCTTATTATATTCTCCTAGCTAATTTAGAATATTTTTCTATTTTAATAATAGCTAGTATATCTTAATAATATTCTATCTAAGTAGAGAGTTAATAAATACCTCTAAAAATGCAAATACCTATTCTATAGAAGTATTATTATCTTAGATTCTATTAAGTTCTCCTAGTCCTCTTCTATTTTCTATACTATAGTCTGCTAATAGTTATAAGAGTATATCTGCGCTTATATTAATAACCCTAAAGATATATATTATTATAAGATTAAATATTAATAAATACCCTAAGGCTAAGGCTAATTAGTTATTTACTTATATATTTATAATAAAAAGTAAGGTCTATTATATAATAAAGTATATAGCTATATAATCTATAAGTATTATTACTAGTTATTTTAATAATTATATTATTATACGCAGCTTATAGACTACTTAGATTAAGCAGCCTACTTCTATTTCTATAGGCTAGTATTAGCTTTCTATATTCTTAAGAGCTTAGCTTATATATATAATTAGCTAGATTATATTACTTAGAATATAAGACTTATAGTCCTATTTAAATATTTTTATTAAATAGAAGATAATTACTCTTATCCTATCTTAAGATATATTAAGCTAGATAAATATAGTCTATTTAAATATAAAGTAATAAATTACTTTTAAGTTAGTAAGAGTAAGAGTAATATCTTAGAATTACGCGATTTTCTTAAGATTTTCTTAAAATATCACTTTTATTATATATATTTTTCGCCTTATTACTATAAATATTAAGTTTATATTTTATTCTATAGCTAGTATTTTAGTCTTTTATATTTAAAGAAGCCCTATTTATAGTGTAAATTATATAATAAGATATCTTTGCTATCTAACTATTTTTATTTATTACTCTAGTTTTTAAAGTATTCTTAGGAACTTAAGCTTTTATAGAGCAGTTACTCTCTCCTCTATATTAGATATCCTAAGGCTATTTACTAAGAATCCTAAGAGTTAGACTAAGAGATAGCTAAGAAATAATTTTAAGAGGGTAAGTATAATATTCTTCTCTATAAATAGCTTAAATATTACCTTTATATATTTAAAATGCTCTTTTCTTATATCTAAGAAAATAATAATATTATTAATAAAGGCTGTGGCGAAGTTCTTATAGTTTCTTAGGATACTATTTATATATCTTTAGATATATATTAAGGAGTTTTTAAACCTTATTAAAACTACTTTTAATTTCTTTAATTTATAGTAGCTTATTATAATAAAGCAGTCCTAATACTTTTAATATATTAGGAATTAATAAAAAAAGAAATATATATTAATAGTACTTATAATTTTTTTTTTTTTATAATTTAGTAATTATATTTACTTAAAGTGGCATTAAGTAAGTATCTGCTATAGAGATATTATTTAAGGTATAGAGATCTATAACTACTTAGCCCTTATTTGCTTCTTTAACCTTCTATTATACTATAAATACTAGGCTTATAAAGGGAGTAGGCTATATAGCCTATTTTATATAGCCCTGCTTATAGAGTTTACTAAAGATTTTATTAATAAATTTCTTATTTTTAATTCCTATAGAATATACTTAAGATATTACTTTCTTCTTATATTAGTTATTAACTAAGAGTACTTTTAACTATTTATTTATTAAGATATTAATAATGCCATAGTCTTCTTATAATAGTAAATAGTTAGTAACTAAAGTCACTAGTTTTTATATAATCTTCTTATCCTAAGTGTATATTTTAATACTATTTATAGTCTTTAGCTTAGAAAGGTATTAAATGCAGCTAATATTAAGCTTAGTATTAGTATTAAGTTTTACTTTCTAAGTATAGCCTAAGGTATTCTAGCTATAGTATTATATAATATCTTTACTATAGGGTGGCCTATTAGTAGTAGTATTTAATAGCTATTTATTACTAGTTAGGGTTATTTAAGCTATATATTTACTTTATTTTATAAGGTCTGCTTATATCTTTGCTTAATCTGCGCCCTATCTAATACTTATCTAAGTAGCTTCCTCTAATATTAGTAATAATTTATAATTATTTCTAATAATATTATATTTCTTACTTAGTATCTTATAATTAGATAAGTATTTTATAAAGAACTCCCTACTTAGGGAGTTATTTTAAGTAATTTCTANAATATATACNTANNATATNTNTNNNNCTTTATNCCNTANGGTAAAGTCNTAAANTATACCTAANCTTTTATTATATTATATTCTTANGGGNTATNTTAANTTATTTATAGTAAAAATAAANTNTAGTTTNTANATAATTACTCCTATTATCNNTTTATACTTANNNGTAAATANNTAATCTCTNNTCTCTTCTACCTCTCTATATATAAAAGCCTTAATAGCTAGGGTACTGCGCCCTAATACTATTATATCTCTTTTACTTTTTATCTTTTAGTAGCTAATATATTTATAATTATAAATTATTACTAATATATATAGATTATTATATAATTTAATTATAATTTTATTAGAGAAGTTTAGGATATTAATACTATAAGATATATTAAACTCTTATCTTAATAAGAGCCCTATTAATAGGTATTTTAATACTTATATACCTATTCTAGCTTTTATAATTACTAATTATTAATTCTATTATTTTAAAATATAAATAATAAACTCTACTTATCTTATTACTTTAATTTATTTTATTCTATTAAGTCTTATATTATAGGTAATCCTAAAGAATACTTAGTCTATAAATTAGAGTATTTCTTAGGAGATTACTAATTATATAGCTCTTAAATCTATATAAATTTCCTAAGTAATAGTAATTAAGAGGTTAGAGGTAATAGTAATCTGCATATATATAAATCTTATTAGTTACTTTAATATTATTACTTCCTTAGTTAGTTAGCATTTTTATAGTTATAATTTTTTAAATTTAATAATAATTTTTATAGTAAGACTCTTTTTACTTAGTTAGTTTAGTTTTCTAATTAAATCTAGAATAAAATTAACTATCTTCTTCTAATTTTTATATACCTTAAATTCTTTAATAAATCTATAAAAGTCTTTATTAGGGGGGTACTCTTATTTAGCCTTAACCTCCTTCTTTTTAGTATTTATTTCTTAGCTTATATTAATTTTATTTACTATAAAGGTCTTTATATAATAGGAGACTTATTAGAATAAGTTTAATAATAAGTAGTACTAATTATTAGTCTTTAATATTATATTTTAAAGCTTTTAAATAACTTTCTCTAATTTAAAGTAAGGTATCTTTAGTTTTTTTTAAGTATTATTAGTAATAAGCAGAGATACCTGCTTTAAATTAATTCTATTTAGGGCTGCTTAAGTTAGTATTAGTCCTAGCTATTAGTATTACTAGGTTAGTAAAGATAGACTTTTATAACTTAATTAAGAGTTATAATATAATTAAGAGCTCCTTGCCAGGTTCCCTCTATAGTTTAATAAGAGCATCCTTCTCTTATTATTACTAGTATATAGAAAGTAGCTTCTTCTGCTATTTATTATAAATTAAGCTTAATAGCTAAAGTTGCCTTAGCTATATAGTTCTAAGCTTTAGCCTTCTTAGCTAGCTTATTTCTTTTATATTTTATATATTATCTTTATATAAGTATTAGCTATTCTTAATTTATATATTATAATCTATTCTTTAAGACTTCCCCTAAGTAAGGCCTATAAGAAGTCCTCTTAGAGGATATAATCTAGTTTAGACTATATAATTATTATTAAGTATATCTATTTATATTTCACTGCTTTTATTAGGTATTAAACCTTTAATATCTAAGTCTAGAAATCCTATTACTTAACTATATCTTAAATAGTAAATTATTTAGCCTATAATACTTATAAGATAACTTCTAGGCAGATGCTAAATCTTGTCTTTAATTTTATAATTTAATATCTTACTTTTATCTCTTAGTCTAGAAGCTTTTAATAAGTCTTCTTATTTAAGTCTTTTATATACTAATTTAAGGCTAGATTAAGAAGAAGATATAAGATATTTATTATTAGTAAGTTATAATAATCTTAGCTTTTAGATATATATTATTATAATATATTAGTAAACTATAAATAGCTTTTTTTTATAAGTATATAATTATTCTTTTCTATATTATTAAAGTAGATATTATAAGTGGCACTTAGTTAGAATTTTCTTATATCTTTTAGTTTAAAATTATAAAGTATAATCTGCTATTTTCTCTGCCTAAGTTACTCTATATACTAGCTAGAAGCTCCTATATACTATTAGTATTAATAATAAAAATCTATTCTATTATTACTGTAAACTAATATCCCTCTAGTATTTAGGCATACTATAGAGCTTATAAAATATATAGTCTATCTATAAAGTCTAACCTATCTTCACTTATGCCTTTAAGGAGAAGAATATTCTTAGCCTTATATATATAGGGAATGCTTTCTTTTAGAGTCCTCTCTCTCTCTGCTAAATCTAAAGCTTAGTTTTCTATTTCTAGAGCTTAATAATAGCTTAGAGGCGGGTTATAGCAGGCTATTAACTAAGTAAATATAGTATTTTATAGGTATTTCTAGGACTATTATAAAAAAAAGTGGAGGTTTTAGAGAAGAATATTAGTAAGGACTCAGCTCTTAAAGAGGTTTTAGGAAGAGCTGAGTCTTAGGCTAGGTGATATAAAACTCGCTTCTTAGTATTACTAATAGTTCTATTTTTTTTTCTACTCTATAGGTTTAAAGAAGAGTAAGTATTCTTAAATATCTATTTCTTTCTTAAGGCTAGAGACACTATTAAAAAGTGCTTAGCTAGTTTCTTAATAAGTCCTAAAGCTAGGGAGATTACTAATAACTTAAAGGCTAATAATCCCCTGCTAATTATAAGAGAACCTCTTTTTTTTATTAAGCTATAGCTTACTTAGATATTAGTTATTACTAATTATTAGTTCTTATTTAAGCTACTACTTACAGTAATATTCCTTAGAAATCCCTCTAAGATTGCTTAGTAACTTAGACTATCTAATAAGTATAGGCAAGCTATTAAAAAGCTTAATAAGTCTAAAACTTTAGGGGTTTTTTTAATGCCTACTTAAGGTAGTTCCTCTAATACTCTCTTATTAATTAGGCTCTTAGTTTCTTAAGAGTTTCCCTAGTAGGTTATTAATACGCCTAGGGAATTAGAGTCCTCACTACTTCTAAGATTAGGCTTAAGGACAAGATTGCTCTGGCGGTTATATATAAAGGATTAGATTTAAGTATAAAGAAGATTATAAATCCTAACTTACTTTAGATTCTAATACTAACTAGTAATATTTTTCTATAAAGTCTTTAAGTAATCCTATAACTATAGTCTCTAGAGTTTCTTATTAGGGAGAAGTTAATATTAGCCTTTAATTTCTATCTTATATTAATATAATTAGTAGCTATAGTAATATATAAGATAGGCAAGCGCTTCCTTAATATAAGCAGCCTTTTCTTAATATAGCTTATTAGTCTTAGCTAATATAAAGTATTTGCGGCTCTTTAAGTTAATATTCTAGAGATTTTATAGCTTTTACCTAAGGAATAGGTCAGCCTTACTACTAGTCTATCCAGGGGCTATAATAGCAATAGTTTCTTCTTTAATCTTATAAGAATCCTTAGTTAATTCTAATATTAAATATTTATACTATAGCTCTATATTAAGAAGTATATAATTACTACTATTTAATAAGGGAGGCTAGGGATTTCTCTATATATAGGGTAATTACTATTAGATTAATCTACCTAAGGGCATAGGCTAATTACTATATAAGGGATATATATATAATAACTAATAATAGTAAATATAATAAAGATACTTCTTTTTAAGAAAGAGAAAAGCTAGTTATTTAAGGGTTCTTAAGGTTTTTTTAAGGAATCTCTTATTTAGATCTGCGGGGGAATCTCCCGGGATTCCTTAGTATTTCCCTAAAGACCCCTGCAAGGTCTGCTATAGGTCCTCCGGGGGATCCGGGGTTTAGCCGCGGATGCTTCGGTGGATCCCAGAGGGATCTTCTGAGGATCTACCGAGGCATTGCGGGTGTTCTCAATACATTCCGTATCACTATAGCCTATAGTGCGGCTATTATATTAAAAGCCGTTGCGGTAGTCTGGTTTATAGGCATTAGTTATGTTATTACTATTGCTATTGACTGTGATAAAGTTAATGACTTTAAAGCCCTAGCCTTAGGGTTTATAGCCTGCCTCTTTCTCTTCTTTTTTAGCAGCTTAATTCTAATAGGACTAAAAGCCAGGCCTGGCTTATGCTAAATCTATTATAAAAAGAAGCCTTATTAGGCTATAATTTAAATCTTAAAGCCTAGAGGGATTGGCTTATTAGGGACCTTTATTATCTTATTTGATTGTCCTATAAAGCAGGCTATAGCCTTATTAATAGTAAGGTTTATGCCTGCGATAAAGAGCGCTATTAACGCCTGCTATATCTATAAGAACTACTCACTTATACGGCTGTAGGTTAGGGGGTTAGTGCTATTAGAAGGGTGAAAAATGCATATATACTATAGCAGCTATAAAAATTAATTAAAAGTTATATATTTAACTATTATATATAATAGCGATTATAACTTAAAATTAGCAGTCTTCTAATAGTCTATAACCCTAATTTTAATATAAATTCTAATATAAATCAGAATTATAAGCTAGAGGAATACTTCCCCTATAGATATAGGAACCCAGTCCTGTAGCTGAGTATATAGCTATAAGAATGACTGTTATAGCTAGGCTATAATAGACTTATTAGTATAGGTGACCTATTTCTTAATAAGAAAAATAAGAATAAAATACTAGAATAGTAATAACAGGCTGTCTAGTAAGGCCTTAATAATAGGATTGCATTATTATATATTAAAAGGTTGAAAATCCATTCCTTTTTCTGTAATAGGATTAAAGTCAGGGCGGCATATATTATTAGCTGGTTGCTTGTAATTACTATTTTCTATACTAATTAGAAGGCCAGGAATAAATAAATTAATAGCCTTAATTAAGGGCTGCTTAGGTTATAAGGCTATGATTATAAAATTAATAATTATTAATAGTAATTTGGGTGTTATTAATTCTCTGATTGTTTATATTAGCACAGGTTACGCGCTAGTGACAGGGGTAGTGTGGGGCCAATATATAAAAGCTCCCTTACGGCATTCAAAGGGATACCCCGGAGTTTTCGTCGTCCCTTGGCCTCCTAGTGCCTGTTGCGGCGGCGACAGCAACGATGGCATCATCTGTCGCGGCTCTCGTCGACGGAGCTCGCCGGTAGATGAGTCTGTATTTGCGAGGGCATCGCGTCAAAGGGCGTGGTAATTGCGCGTCTGCACTTAGCGTAGATCTCTCGGGTTACGGGAGCAACGTGTACGTGTTGTTGACTTCGTACCTGTGTGTCATGGTGGCCGACCAACCTGAAGATGGATGCCAAACTAAGCTTCTCAGTGTCCATTTGGTATGAGAGTTACACCACGCTCAGGAACGGGCATCGGAATATTCATGTCGTCGTAGGACAAGACTGCCTTCCTCCAGGAAAGAAGCAGTAGCTCGCCACGTACCTGGAAAGCTACAATTGCTAACCCTCTCCAGCCCGTAGCACAGAAAGCCAGCTCAGTTCTAACGCTGCGGCGACTTATACGAATCCAGGGGCAACCCGAGACTCGCAACGTTACGCAGTAAGCCTCGACTCAACCGACACAAAGCCATCCGAGCCATGTATGTACTACAGTATGTGTGTATTTGGAAGCCCCAAGAAACCCCCGATAGCTACCTTTCTTGCGGCATGTTTCCCTCCGATGGTGTAACCGCCGCTGTGCCTCGACCTATGAGGCCACCCACATCTCCTCGTCCCGTCCAAATGCTGAGATTTGCGTAGTATCGACAAGCCATTGCTTTCCCAGACGGGGGCCGGGCATGGAGACTTGCAGCAGCAGCTGACGATACTGCGTCTTCTAGCTCGCAGGGCGACAGACAGTGGGCATCGCGATACTACCCCCCGCGATGGCGAATGCACTCCCCGCATGTCCCGGCGCGAGACATGCGTCGTCTGGCGTTGCGGGAGGGGTCATCACGCAACTGAGTTGCATCGCGACGACAGAAGCTGGTACATGATGTGATGGCTGTATTTCATTAGCCGCGGGGCGGATGAGAAGAGATCAGGTGCGCAAGGGACAACCATCCTGGTGGTTGACACCTTTTACAGACTTGGAAGGTTGAGGGGAGAGCGTGGAAGATTAACAAGGGACAGTTACATTCGCCTTGAGAATTACTACGGTGTGAACCATAAATCATAAACTATTATACGGATAGTGAAGAAAACAGGGCAAGTTGCTGCCGTCAATAGTTCACATCATCCAAGCCTTAAACCACATCATACTCCTATACTCCTTGCCAGTCTGGTCTTTTCTTCCAGCCGCCTTTGTCCTCCGCCCCTCAATCGCTCGCAAGTAAACCGGTTCGCTGAACCTCGTACAGCGCAGTAGTCGAAACTCGTTCTCCCTAGACTATATCAGGGGTGATAATATGTCTGGTGTGTCGGTGTCCCGCCACCCTGCGCGGCCTGCCTCAGCTCCGTGTCCAGCTCCTGCGGTGTCCGCGAGCGGGAATGGCTGGGGTCGTACTTGAGCTGGCTCGGCGCCGGCGGAGGAAGCGTGCCCTCATAGAGCGGACTTCCAGCCGGCGACTGGCCGGGGACCTGCATCATGCTCACCTGGGGAACCCACACGTTCCCCTGAGCGTCGTACTTGGGCTCTGCCATGGTCGAGGATGTCTCAGTGTATGGTGACGAGTGACCGAACTCGTTGGTTTCTCCCGTCGTTCCTCCCGCCGGCAGCTCCACCGGCGGGCCGGAGTGAGGGGGCACCGTCTGCGGCCGGGACTCGAAGAGTGGCGGGCTAGCCGGGGTGAAGTGCGACGACTGTGGGCTCCACGGGCCCGGGGAGAAGCGATTTGAGCTGCCGGGCTGGGACGGGTGGTGGTAATCGTACGGCTGCGTCATGGACT